>BLKR01002838.1:25000-174432 GCA_011170035.1 Teleogryllus occipitalis
AAGTTTTCTCGAAAACTCAACATTCTGCTGTGAAAATGAGCTCAAATTTGCACGATCAAAAGACATTACCACCACCACCACCACCACCACCACCAACAACAACAACAACAACAACAACAACAAGAAAAAGGTCCAAATTTTTCAACAAAAATGTTCATACAAGACCAGGTTTAATCTTTTGTAACATTTATAAAGTCGTATTTCAATTCGACCTTAAGGACCGCCAAAACTTGAGAAAACTGAAAAAAAAAATCCTTTAGGCCGCATTGGGTGGCAGCTGGGAATAGAGTGGAGCAAAACCAAAAAGTTAGCCCAGATTAAAGAAATTAGAAACCTTACTAGTCCGAGGAAGTCTGTAACACCATTAGTTTATAACATCTTTAAGTTCACCTTTAGAGAAGAGACGTTTGCTATTCTTAAGAAGAAAATGTTTAGATGAATCTCAGAACAAGCATTCCACTTTAAGGTGGTAATCAAAATTGTTGATCCCTCCTCCATAGTCACAACCGATGAACAGGATTTTCTAATTTTCGTTCAAAAACGTTTTGTATTAAATGAATGTGACAAGATGAACCTGCCTTTATCACCACATATAATACGACGACCAAGGTAAGAATTTAAGCAATCTGTTTAACATGTTCTTCAGTTTCATTATTCAAATTAAAAGAAGAATTTCCAAGTTATTTAATAACTCCAAGAGTATATGTTTATCTCTGGCGGGGAAATTAATATTCCTACCACTTTTTATTTACATTCTATTGTCTTTAATGCCGAAGACTCTTATGAAATTGCATGTCTTTTAAAGACAATCAGATTGAAAGACATATATTCCTTTATCTCCTCGGACGTGACGAATATCATTATCGAAAACCGAGGGAATCTTTCCGTGGGAAAGTCGTCGGACCCGGGCCAGAAACGGAGTAATTTTAATACAATCAGTGGCGTTGGATATCCGAGAAAGGAACAATGACGGGGAGGAGTCGAGCGCCGTGATTCGCCCGACGCCCAGGCCTCCATTTTGTTTTTATGATGAACACAACACGCCTTCCTGTTGTGCTACATTATTCCGTCTCAGCGCCCGACCTCAGTTATATGGTAGCGGTCGAACCATAATTGCGTAAATGCTAGATCTGGAGCCTTGAAGGCCGCAGGCGTTACGGTGTGCAGTGGTAGTCAGTTCCCAAACAATTCACAGCCGCTGTAAACTGTTAAGTGCACGTTTTCAGGGCAAATGATACGTTTTGGTCGGGTCTCAAATGAATAGACAGGCCCTGAATCATTAGTTGTGTGCTGATAGAGTGATAGGTGTATTTTTGATGGATACAAAAATGGAGGTTAGTCTCCTTGTCCGCAAAGGATAAAAAGCGCACAAAGAAGAGGTTCCCGGAGCCATTTTGGTCGTGTTGAACATTAACTCATAGACCTTATAAGCCCCAGAGACGGTTTTATATTTTTTAATCTTCTCTGTTTCATTTTTTTTCTTCTTTTCCTTCTCTCCCTGACGAGTCTCGTTCCTATCGAATAAGCGACTCCTCCCTGTATAAAATGTGAGTGGATTGGCTTAAAGAGAAACCAGTCCTCTTTTTCGAAATCTCCGAACCCTGTTATTTTGAGCGAGTTGCCTTCAGCGCAACCCCATCATTTGGCTGCAATTATTTCGGAGCCTCCAGTTATGTTTGATGGGCAGGAGCTATGGCGTGGGGAATTATAGGCGGCCGCCTCGGAGCCGGGCTGCGCCGAGGATAGTCTGCGCCGAGGCAACTGACGCTCTCGCCGCGGCGCGTCGGGGCTCGTCGTCGGCCGCTCGGCGGGCAGCGGTTGGTGGACGGCGAGCGTTCTGAGGAAACTAGAGCGAATCTGACGGTGGAGATGCGATGTCGAATGGTGGTCGTCGCCGGCCGACGTGGCTTCTGACAGCGGCGGTTCGCCCAGATGGCCCGGCCCGGCCCGGCGCGGGGCGAGGCGGGGCGACGCGGAGCGCCCGAGGTGCCGGGAAAGGGGGCGTGGCTCAACAGCGCCCTCTGCAGGAGCTGCGCGAGGCCACAGAGGCAGCAGCCACGGCGGTGGAAGAAGCGATGGCTGCAAGCAGAATCTGTGTTACTAATTTCAAATGCGCACAGAAAGTGAAAGAAAACTATGCAGCCACAGGCGATGTGTGAGGTGTTGGTTTTCGTTAGACACTCGAGGAAAATACAATTTATTAAAATGGTTTAAACTAAATTATATTCTTCTGGATAATGGGTTCTGCTTTTCATGGCTTTGAAAATGACTAAAAAATTCTGGTCGAAAAATCTATAAATAGAAAATACAAAAGCTACGAAACGTTTCCAACTTGACTGCCAAATTCAAATATTTGGTAGTTTTATTTCGTCCATTCTCATAATGCGCGAAATTACTGAATTCTCATACTCAGTGCGTCACTGTTTACGACACAGTTGACGTTATGCGTAAGTAAGGCTCCAAGGAAGAGGCCTCCCGCCGTGAAATATTAGCTTTTCGTGGTTTTCGTTACCAAACAGCCAATTTTTTGATATTCTTGTAAAGAACTGTTCTATTGCTGAATCCTTGCGTTTTAGAAAAAAATATTGTAGTGTTACATGTGTTACATCAGAGTATTTTATTTGTAGTCCTTGAGTAGCGTGCGTGCTACTTTTTGGAAAACCATTTGGTATGGTTTTCTTCAGCAGAAATTTGATCTGCTGCAGGCATTACATAAACGGGCCGTGCACAAACGTAGTCACAAAGACGAAAAAATCGAAAAAACTATACTTGCACTATTAAGCGAGCTTAATTTTTCTAAAAGTATTGAATTACAAATTAAAAGACACTCTTTTCACGTTGGTGTGCTATTTCTTCGAGCTTCACTTAATATTCCATGTCCCAAAAGAATCAAAATGGAATAAGTTTTGGACCACCAGATGTACGTTGCATCTTGAACGCGCATCTCGGTAGCAGACGTGTAGTTGTCAGGAAGAAGTCAGATTTGTGTGGTGGCATTGGTGTCAGGAATACCTATAGAGATGTGGCTGGAGAAGCACGAAACTGAATATGACATCTACAGAAAGTTGCAATGTGCTTTTGGCAGTTGCCCCAGAAATATGCCTGTCGGTTAAGTTACTCTTTGTAGGATCAATGCTTCATTCTCTTCCCTAGAGATTTCTCTTTGAAGAACTCGCAAATATATGAACACCAGTTATTTTTTCGCGTCTTTTTCTTTTATGAAAATCATTTAGTCGAATGTAGGAATATGAGATGTATGAGCTAATAGGTAAGAATCTGGTAGAATAATAATTGTGGTGGAAAACAGACGTAAATAATTAAAATATTTACTGAAAAATGTCCGTAAATGATTCAGACTATTTACTTCAAAAGAGGGACAAGCATATAAACCATTTCAAGGCTCAGAAGTATTCCGAATATATGAAGAAATGTTTCGTATTTGTTTAAAAGTCTTTGAATTTTTAGAGGAATTGTAAGTAGGGAATTGTCATTTTATATTTGCACTGGAGACATCACGTTTATTAAACCCTACCTCTTAATTAACATTTTGTCCTCAAGAGACATTGAAATAATTCAAGTAATAATGACATAATGACTGAAATCACATATTTTATAATGAGCTAATAACATGCGCAAAATCACAAAATTATGGCACTATATGTTACTACCAAAGGACAATAACATTCCAAGGCTTAGGCACAAGGGTTTTTATTCTATCTTTGCACATGTACATGTTGTTAATACAAATTTACAAAAAATATTTACTCAGAAAAAAGAAGAAAAAATTCAAACATTTTTTTCATTTTTTCAAAATTTAATTCTACTGCAACGACTGAACACGTAAGTGGCGCGCCGCATCAGACTGGGTGCAGCGTGCAAAGTGCTGTTAAGTGTTGGTTCGGGCGAGGGGAGTGATACCTTGTCAAAATAGCAGTCCCTTGTGAGTGGCACCTTGGCATCTGTAATTACCGCACGCGCCTAGACTAAAACATTGGCATGACTGAAGATATACGTGATTTCTACGGTGTTTTGAAGTCTTTACTTCTTCGTAATTTATTTCTGAGATAAGATGCGTTTCAAGATTTTTAAAACGCTACTTTATCTGAGTTTATCAGAAACTTAAAATATTGCGCGATTTAGAATATTGTACGTTTTGAATGTTTTCTAAAGGTGTTCACAGTCACAGAAATATGTGATACGGAAACACCCAAGCTTGAATAGAATAAAGTTACTCTCTTGGTTCTACGTTATCTGAAGAATACGTGGTAGTAGGATATTCAGTTTGTTATTCTAAGCTTGAGGTGAGTTCGGACGTGTCGCTTGGAAGACAATGGAAGCCATTTGTGTGCTATTTACATTCAAACAATCCTTATTGTTTTACGCAGACTAGGGATTTAGTTATAACAAAATGCACTTGTAGTGTTTGAAGCGGCCCTCCGTCTTATCCAAGACAAGCACCCACAAAGAAAATTCTTAGTGACGTTTTTCAATGTTCACAGAAGCTTTCTGGTGGTGTGTCATCGTTATCACTCACTATCAAAAAGTATAAGACTTTCTTGTGTGACGTAAATTTATGCGATTGTCACAATAACCATGTTCTCTTGTAAACTCTTTAGTTACACGATCAAAGAACATGCTGAACGATCCACATACCGAGCGATGTTGACACGCCCGTAAAAAATATCAGGGGGGAGGAGATATCCCAGGCAGAAGTTACCAAGTACAGGTAAGAAAATTAATGCTATTATCAAAAGTCATCAGTAGATTTATTTCATCCAATCCTGATAGAAAATAAAACTAATGGAGCTACAGCAGCACATACTTTCTCGCTTTATCAGTAACGGTTCCTCAATATTATACTACTACATGAACCTGCAGAGTTTCCCACGAACACAACTTTCTGTGCGTGACCATTTTTAAAGATCTAATTTTTTAAACAAATTTTATTTTTAAAAAGTCTTTCTTCAAAATGTATATATCCTCGAATAATGCAAAAATTGCATAAAATGGCGCCAATCTCGTGTGCATTGAAACCTCTGAATTTTAGAAAATTGCAAAAGTTTACAATTTTTTGGCATCTTCCTAAAATTACAGTATTGAAGATTTTTCGTCAATGAATTCTGTTCTTTGAGTATTTAAATGAGGCCACGAACAATTTTTAGATAATTTGAGTAGTTTTTGCTAAATTTTGCATAACAATCACTTTCTCAAAAACGGCACCAATTTTTTTTTCTTATTTCCTCAGATGGAGCAAGGAAGGCTAATTAAGAACGCAGACTACACTTTAGAGGAATTTTATAATTTTTCGAAAACTGGAAAAAATTAACGTTAACGCTTTAAAATGGTTAAAAATTAACGCAAAAGTATAATATTGTTGATGGAGATTTTTTGTGAGAGGAATGTTTGAGTAATTTTTACTAGAATTAGAGGCAAATAAAAAAGTTCTCAAAAAGGGGTCCACTATTTTCTTTATTTTTGTTTGTTTGTTTAGAACAAATAACGCTTAAAACATTAGTTTGATATCTTTGTACAAATAATGTGTACTCACCCTTGTATACTTTAAATGACATTGGATTCTTAAATTTTGTGGCGAAATTTTTTCAAGTATTATTGTTGTTGATTGAACTATGATTGAATCTATGATTTTTCATTAGATAATAAAATAGTTTGTTTTACATTATATAAATTGGCTTCGAATCACTTTTACCCATATATTGATTTAATGTTCAAAATTATTCATATAGGCTATAACCCCACTTACGTACATTGGCCTACCCTATTGTAGAGTGAGTCGTAGTAACGTCTTCCCAGACTCCAGAAATTTAATTTCAAATTTCCAAAATAATATTTTTACAAAACTTTTATATTACTGATTAGAAGTTTTACGGGTTTAGAACTGATACAGTTTCAATACCAACTATCGTTAACACTGTTTTAATTAACTTTTAGAAATTCAGTTTCAATATCGACTCATTGACTACAAGTATTAACTCTAGCTCAGATTCTCAATTATCTTCCCAGCGTTAAAAATATACTCGCAATTAACCACAGGAGCACTTCAAGGTTATGAGCTGGACGAACAGGGGAACACAGACAACCAATCGGGAGCTCCGTTAGGACTTACATTTTTGGTATTGGAGACCCCGTTTGGATGACAATGTTCTCCTCGCCTTCCTGCTCGTGACCTTGAAGGGCCACTATGTTTAAATCGGTGTATAGCTCTGAAGAAGACTTAACTCACAAGACGTGTTGAAGAAAAATATCAACTTTATTTTTAAGTACAAAATTCATCAGCACTTTTGTATTACACATTCGGCTTAAATACTTGTTTCCTGTGCCATTGGTGATAAGCACCTCAAACGGAGACCTGCATTAAACTCTTTTGCTTTTTGGGAAAAACAAAAACTAAGGCATCCATTAGTAAATATTACAATATATTAATATTATAAAATAATCTGATTCTCATTTCGAAAAAAAACTATGAATAATCAAGTGTTAACGTTACACAAATATTCACAACATCTAGGAAATAGTTTTCAGGAAGTTTTCAACCTTCTTGAATGAGAGAGCCCAATTCACCGCTGCATACCGTATTTTGTTGGACTGCCTTACTTCCAGTTTACGCCCTATGGATTATATCCGTGACACACATGCGTTATCTCTCAGATACAACACAGATATTATCGTGCCCTTCTGATGTGGTGATGACACTGCAGCGCCTCTGACCGTTTGCTCTTGGCTCTTAGCCCGTCTGTTCGGAGCCGACCGACCGAATGACGACAATGTTCGCGCCAGTAAAACGTTTCATGTGCACGCGCGAGCGGCGCATCGGCGGTTCGTTATAACCGTGCAGCTCGGGGCAAGCCCGCCCCAACCGCTTTACCCGCCCCGCCCGCCCTGCTGCGGTCGCTCAGGCCATACTGCCCCGCCCTGACCGTCCTTCCCAGTCCGCCCCGCTCCGCTTGGCTCGCCCCGCCCTGGCCACCCCGCATAGCCCGCCCCGCTGTGCCCGCCCCGCACTGCCCGCACCGCCCTGCCCCTCCCCTCCCCACCCTACCCTTCCCCTCCCCGCCCTCCCCTCCCCCTCCTCACCCTGCCCTTCCCCGCCCCGCCCTACCCTTCCCCTCCCCGCCCCGCCCTTCCCTTCCCCTTCCCACCCTGCCCATCCCCGCCCCGCCGCGCTCTGCCCGGCCCGCCCTGGCCGAACTGCCCTGCTCGCCCCGCCCTTCCCTTCTCGGTCCATTTCTCACCCCACCCGGCATGGCCCTCCCGCCCCGCCCACCCCACCCCGCCCCGCCCCGCTGGTCCGCAAGGCTGTGCGCGCGCGCTGCACGCAGTCATGGAGAACGGACGCAGCCGCAGCGCCATACACAGCCCTACAAAGCGCCCGCGCCCGTGCGCGGCATACGAGCGGCCCGCGGCCCCGCCCCGCCCCCGCCCGGCCGCCCGTTTGATGTAGCACCGCGCCCGTCGCGGATTGATTTAGAAGCCCCGAAGACGCCGGCCATCCTCACCCGCGGCGCAGCCACCTGGACCGCCTCCGCCGCCTCCCGCCCGCTTTAATTGCGCTCCGCGTGGGTCGCCGCCGCCTTAGCGAATGCCCCGGCGGGCCCGACCGCATCCCGCAATCGTCCGACTGCATCCCGCGGTTAGTTTTCCCTCACTTCGGCTTTCCACTTACATCCCTTTCCGTATTCGCTTTAATTGCGCTCCGCGTGCGTCGCCGCCTTAGCGAATGCCCCGGCGGGCCCGACCGCATCCCGCAATCGTCCGACTGCATCCCGCAGTCAGTTCGGTTTGCCACCTACATCTCTTTCACTATTCGTTACCTGGGAAGGCAATGCTACAAAGGTAAATTACTAACAACTTAACTACTACGTCAACAACTAATACGTTGACGAAGATGACCTCTTTTATTTCTTCTCATAAGAACGTCAACACCAAATCAGAATTCCCACAGGTTTGGGAAGGAGTAAAATGTTCTTGGGATTGCGTTCATTAGTATAGATGTTCTCACATCAGTCCAGAGAAAACATCGAACATAGGCGAACATGCCAGAATCTTCGGTATTGTGTATGTTTTGCAATCATTTTGCGAAGCCGTTTTGGGAAGATATGTAAACGGCTTAGGAAAAGCAGATTGCGGGATGCAGTCGGTATACCCCCCAGCCGGCGACGAACGACTCACAGGTCCATAATTGTGAATTCGATTCGTTTACATCCTAAAGTAGCTAAGATAAAACAATTGAAGAAAATCAAATTATAACCAAAATGTACTTTTACTTCGAAAGAGTGAAGGAATACGGAATACAGTGAAGGGGGCCCTCTGAATGAAAGGAATATATTAATCCTCACTTTGCAACACGTGCGTGGGAAAGTCTCCAAGTTATTCCCGTTATTTTTCATTTTATTTGTGCGACTGGGTTTAGAGTTGATATAATAAAAAATTATTATCAATACACTTACACTCACTTCTTCGTCTATTTTATTTGAAAATGCTAAAGTAACTGTTTTCGCTGACAGTTGATATAAGCTGATTATTCCTTATTTAGTTACTACAATGAAGCGTTCGGGGCATAGGAGTTAAAATCGTGATTTCTCAGTTCATAATAATGAATAAATATGTGAGCCCTGCTAATTAAATTTCAAAAAGTCGTATGAATGAAATGCAACATGTAGTCCTGACCAGCTCTCCCATTGCTCCTTTTCCTTGTTTTTCACAAAATTCGTTTCTGACACTGAGTTTATTATAAAATTTAATTCCTCAATTACAACTGCCTACGAATAATTAATAGACTCGATTAATTGGTTTATGAATATCAACTCAAACCAAGTGATGACACTGCAGCGCCTCTGACCGGGAGGTCCTAGGTTCGAGTCCAGACGGCGGCAGGATTTTCGACACTAGCTTTTCAGCTAGGTCGAATTCAGTCGCTGTCTGGAGGAGAATTCTAGCGGCCGACTTCTCTGATCGGTAGTTTTCCGTGGTTTCTCCGATCAACACCAGGCGAATGCCGGAGCAGTACCCTACCAAACGGGCCACGAACCGCGCGCGATCTGTCCTTCCTCCTCCTTGTCCTATCCTCTCCCTTTACACACACACTTACACTAACATGCACTACACTACCACATATTCCGGGAGACCGGTCGGGAGCTTAGAGCTTGTCCCGACTGGGGCGGTGCCCCGCTGGTGGGAGAGTCCTGGTTAGGGGGAAACCCCACTAGCCGACGGTAGGTCGGCGCCGGATATCGCCATCCAGCGGGGGAAGATCACCGCCATCTCCCGAGAAAAAACATGCTCTACGCTAACGGGACTAATGACCGAAGCAGTTGACGCGCCCGGAAACACGAAAAAATCAATCAATCAATCAATCAACTCAAACCCTATGTAAATCCCATCCAATGAGAAACAAGTGTAAATTTGAAACCTACGCTCCATTCTCCCTCTTGAAATGCTCCCGTGAGCGCGTTTCCCCAGTGCATCGCTGATTCCCGATGCAGCGCCAACGACTCACCCCGAAAGGAGCCGGCGCAGCCGCTTGGATGCTAACAAGTGCGAATCGCAGCGCGACGTATTCTCACGCGCGGCGCTGCAGTCGCCGCCGCCGCCGCCGCCGCCGCCGCCGCCGCCGCCGCCGCCGCCGCCAGCGCGCGCCGTCCAGAACAATGGACAATGACTCGAGCGAACGAACAATGATGACTGGCGCGTTTTTTGGCCGGTCGTATGGTTTCATAGAGCGGCCGGCACGAAAACAATGCCGACAAGAAGTGGTGAGCGGTATGCCGAATACCGTCGGTACCCTCACACGCCGAAAAATATTCGTGGACACATTCGTACGAAGGGGGGTATGTGGGTTTAAATTGAAGAGATGTTTCTCTTTCTGCCGCTGGGGCGTTGTTCGGCGAACGCGCGCGCTTTAAAGAGGGCACCGCAGGTGAGGAATTCGCGTGAATTATCTGGCACGCACCTCCGCCCGACCAGGGAAGGATGCAGAATTCGAAGTGATTCTTGGAACGGATTGTATGTGCAATTGCCTGGGGTCATAAATAGTAGCAAAACAGTGACAAGAGAGGATTATATACGTTCTGAAAATAGGTGGTGAAAAGAAAACAAGATCTCTTTGTTGTTTGCATATACGTTTCAAAATGGTAAACTGTTGGTAATATTGAATCCTAACCATTTCTAAATGAATTTCAGAAGCTCCAGAGAAGCTCGTTAATCAGTGAAAAGGTATTTGTCTGATTTAAAAAGATAATTGGTCTAATAAAGGGAAAATATCCTCTTGCTTTTTGTGCAGTGTCGAAACGTACGTCAGAGTACATTTATTCGAACCAGAGAATCCCAGAGGCACTCGTAATTTACACTTTAGAGAAATGTAAATTGAACAAATGTAAATACTCTGGTATAATATGTGCACTTGCTGTTTGGTAATATTTCTCTAGTTGTACTGCCAATAGCAATGTATGATTTTAATTATGCAAGGACACTCATTTATTTTATTCAATTGTCAGAAGCGGTGCATGTATGTTTCCTGACCCACGTTAAAAGCAGCGAAGTGCGTAGTAGAAATTAAAATTGTAATGAGAGGTAATTTTACGAACAACTTGTTCTTTACGCGCTATGCAGTTTTCACTTTTAGTGCGTTTGTTGGAAAAGACTTTTTCTTATTTTTTGATAAGGTCAGTTGGCAGGTTACATCTGGAATATCAGCTTGTAGATTAAATTAGCAAATCGTGACATTCAGTATATTGCAGATTTAACCAATCCAGCAGGCTATAACCCTTGCGTACTCAGGTTACATTTACATCCAAGTGCAGTCAGCTAAATGAACAACTGATACTGTAACAAGTCGTTATGTATGGAAAACACTTTAGAGAACAATAGAACTTTAAATGTATTTTACACATTTATAAGTTCAGATCCCAGACATTCAATGAAGCGACAGCTGAGCGATATTTCATTAAAGAGATTAATTAATGTTATCTTCAATTTTGTCATATTTTTTTTCAATATTTCTGTCATCGCTCTGTTTTTGCTACTTGTTTAAGAGAACTTTAAAATGTTCAAATTTACAAGCACTAGACTGAAAATAACTAATTCAATCTAACTGATGAAACAGTGACACAAATATATCTGGAAATTATTATATCCTTAATATTTATATAATAGTATACATGCTTCGTAAAGTAAACGAAAAGTTGAATTATTTCTCCTTTTTTGCGAAGGGAGGGGTATAATTTGCTTTTGATTGAACGATTGTAGAATAAGAATGTATCATTAGAAGTTATCAAGAATACTCAGAAACAGAAGGTGTGCAAATGTACTTCTCGTTAAATCGGTGTTTCTCGAGTAGAATCCAGTCATGTTAATCTAAGGGAGTAGCTATATAGGATGCAGCTGTGGAGCACACTCTTAGGATCCTGGAAATGCATCGGCGGCAGCTGTTCCTCACCGGGGACAATCACAATGTACGCGCAGTGCCCATCGCCTCCTAAGTGGAATGGCTCACTCCGACGCTGCACCTCCTTTTCTTATTGATTGATTGATTGATCGATTAGTGATCCCTGGCGCGTCAACTGCTAAGGTCATAAGTGTAGTGCTTGTTTTTTATCGCGGGAGGTCTTCCCTCGCTGGATGGTAAGATCCGACGCCGTCCAAAAATTGTAAAACATTGATTTGATCATATTTTGATTGATTTTATTTATTTTGTTTAGAAATTTTCAATCATGTAATCAAGGTAAAATTTGAGTGCACTTTCTTTCTTTATTGATTGATTGATTACTGATTCCGGGCGCGTCAACTAACGAGGTCATTATTCCCGTAAGTGTAGTACATGTTTTTCATCGGGAGGTGGCGGTGATCTTGACTCACTGAATGGCGAGATCCGGCGCCGACGTACCGTCGACTAGCGGGGTTTTCCCCAACTAGGCATCTCCTACTAGCGGAGCACCACCCCAGCTGAGAGAAGCTCTAAGCTCCCGACTGATCTCCTGACAACTAATGCAGAGCATGTAAGTGTGTGTGTGTGTAAGTAAGGGGTGAGTATAGGACAAGGAAGAGGAAGGAAAGATCGCGTTCGGACCGTGGCCCGTTCGTTAGGGTATTGCTCCGGCATTCACATAGTTTTGATGGGAGAAAATGGAAAACTACTGATCACAGCGGCTGGCAGCTAGAATTCTCCTTCAGGCTACGGTTGAATTCTCCTCCAACCGCTGCAGCGGTTGAATTCGATCAAGCTGGTATCTAAAATCCTGCCACCGTCGGGACTCGAACCCTCCCAATCAGAGACATTGCAGTGGCATCAATTGATGCCCTGAGCCACCTCAGCTAGTCTGCACTTCTTTCAGCCACCAAATTGTCCCCTCTGAGACAGGCACTCCCGCTTAGAAAGAGGATGATCGTTCTAAAAGATGTGCCGAAAAACTTATTTGTGCTCAACACTGCTTTATATTTTTAAATCCTATCTTAGAATTCCTGGAAGAAGATTTTATAAATATAGTTTGAACTACGTATTCTTTATTTGATAAAAACCATCTATTTGATCGAAACCTCATGCCATCGCTGAGGAATGGTATAGGAAGAGCTGTTATTTGCGTTACCTTGAGCGATGCGTTTTGCATAATGGTTTATTCTGTAACAGCTTGGATGGAATGCCGCATAAATTTATTTTTCAAATCTTTCTAAGACACTTCGTTTCATACACCCATGTAAACAACAGAAGTTTTTCAGGTCTGGCCCTGGTTTGTCGCCACGTCTTTCTTTGATCTTGTGGTTGTGACATTTGAAATGACATCTGAATTCAGTTTTGGGCAGTATTTTGCATTATTTAATTCACGAGCAACATAAACAAAAGCATTAGTTTCAAATTAGTAATAACTCTTGATTTGTGCCTTTCAAGTACAGAAGCAGATCAAATCATTAATTTCGAACGTAGAATAGTATTATTTGTAAAATGCTTGAACTTGATAAAAAGTAGTGTACAAAGACACATAATTAGGAAGAGCTTACATTAAAATCCTTTATGGAAATTGAAGAGATAGGTGCAGAAGATTATAACTTATAATATTGTATTGTAATTCATATTACTACATGCTTATGAATGTCACACTTTATAATTCTTCAGAGAGGTTAGATTGGCGTGAGTTGCATAACGAATTAAAAGCACCTACTTAATAGTTAAAAGCCTTTTAAAATTTGTTTGGTATCGAAAATTTAAAATCATTGCTTTCAAAAACGAATTTTCACACAAATGATACTACTGAACAATTAAAATTAAAATCACACATTTCCCCTAATTTTTTCAACATCTTGTAACAAGTATTAGGTGTAACTATCGTGAAGTGTTACCATTTCAGAATATGGGACTACATATTGTGATGGCTATTGAGTTTGGTATCAATTATTATATCGTCTGTTTTTTTGCCATCGAATTAAAATAAAACATGGAAACTCAGTGAATTTTTACATGTTGTGTACTCATGAATACTTTGGATGTAAGAGTATCATAAAAAATTATTGATGTATTGAAGTATGATACTGAATAACGTAACACGTGCACAATATACTGAGTATAATAATGAAAATATATTATTATATTGGAATTTATTACAAATGTAGTACTCTTTCAAATTATGTTTTTGTAAAGTCAAACATGAGTATTCAATCTGGTACCTTAATCTTAATTGTCCATCAATGAAAGAACCGCAAATTGTTGAAGCACGTTTTACTGATGTCTTTCCATTTTCTGTCATCAGCAAACATGAAAAGTTTTGAACCTACTCGCTGATGAAGTAGGCAATTGAAGCACGTTTTGTATACTTCAATTTTCGTTTATCAGCAAACATGAAAAGTTTTGAATCTACTCGCTGATCAAGCAGGCAATTGAAGCACGTTTTATATGCTTCAATTTTCGTTTATCAGCAAACATGAAAAGTTTTGAATCCGCCCGCCGATCAAGCGGGGCACCTCTGGTACCCACCGTGTCTAAAGACGACTCCACACATTCAGCATTCGCCGAGCAGCAAGCTAGTGCTCGCCCAATCCCGAGCAGCTGACGTGTTCGGCGAATGTTCGCTTCCTTTGATATGTCCGAAAGCCTGATACACGGTGGGGTGGGCGAGCACCAAACGTTCGTTATACAGAAAATAGCAAGCAACTCATCCACACTATTCTGGATTCGGCGAGCGGTCGCTCGCTGTTCGCCGCATAACGAACGTGCGGAGCCACCTTAAGGTCGGATGCGCGCCTCGGCTGTGCGCGGCGATGGCGGGTGCGTTGTTTGGGAAAACGGTCACACAGCGTGCCCAGATAACGAACGGCCAAGAAATTCGCCATTAGGGCTGGCTGGCGGCGCGGCGGGCGGGCGGGCGGCCCCGCGGCCCGTAACGAGCGAACGCCGGGCGAGGCGAGCAGTGGGCGAGCGCGAGGGCAGCAGACCGCCCCGGCGCGCCGGCCGCACCGCCGGCCTCTGGTTCCGCTCGTTACCGCAGCGGCGGCGGTGGGCGGCGGCGGGCGTGGGGGCGGGGCGGGTCCCGCACTGGCGGCGATTCGCTCACTCACCGGCCAAAAGGTCCGAGCGCGGAACGGGGAAAAACACATGTTGCTTTGTGTGGTCACCATCGCAGGATTTCATTGATTTCCCGTTGGAAATTCCAGTTTCAGTTTTATTCATTTGCTTATTTACGTATTTACTCATTGTGCCTTATATACTCTAGCAAGTATGCTGCTGAACAAAGCCATGAAAAATTGTTTTCCAAAAAGTAGCACACGCACACACACACACACACACACACACACACACACACACACACACACACACACACACACACACACTACTCAAGCACAACAAATAAAATACTCTCTTATAAAACTGCAAAAATTGTGCATTTTAACGAAAATAGTCGCTTTGTTACCATATGTTCGCAGGATTTCATTGACTTCTCTTTGGAATTTCAGTATCATTTTATCGATTTGCTGAAGTACTTTTACTCTACTTACTATGTAGTGGCCTTATGTACTTTAGCAAATTTGCTGCTGAACAATGCCACGGAAAATGATTTTAGATGAAGTAGCACGCACACTGCTTAAGCACAAGTAAAATATCCTTTTGTAACTCTGAGAAAATTATATTTTGAACAAAAATAATATTCACGAATATTTCTATACAAACGTGACTAATACAAAATCAGGGTATAAAAAGTTGAAATCTTAAAATAATAGCTTGTGGAAAAGTATTGTCTCTGTCATATCACTCCATTGATGCTAGGAATCGCGCGACCATGAATGTCAATAAAATATAAAGATTTTGAGTTTCGAAGAAAATCAGAGTTCACTGGGCGTTCGTAATCAGTTTCTGAAAGTTTCCATGCACTATTATTTTTCTGAGTTCACCTTAATTAAATTGAATCCCACATTGATAGTGCACCTTCTCGTTCGTAATTAATCCACCCGACTCTCCAAAAATCGACGGTTTCATCTTAATATTACGATTTCAATGAATGTGCTCCTACTTGTGTGGTATAGCCAACGAGTAAATGCATTTATGGCTCCCAAAACTCCGATGCTTGCGTTTCAATTTCAACGACCATGGTGGCGTAGGGAATTAAAGCATATTGTCTTTCAAGGCGAAATCTGAACATTTCCGACACCCAATATCACGGTAAGTGTGGTTGGGGCGGTCCGTATGGTTGGCATAATCCAGACATTATTTTCAGATTGGGAATTTCCTTCTAGATTTTGTGTTTTTTTGGTTCCTGGGTTGTTTGGGAGGTGTTTGAGGAGAAAATTTAGGGGATTTCTGTTTATATAATAAAAATGTGTTTTGTACTTAAAAAACGTAGTTATCAACTGTACTGACACGATTTTAAGCTGGCGACTCCAATCACAGTTTTGAACATATCGTTCATGAGCATTTGATTCTTCTACACTATAACGACAAAAGTGCTTTCAAGCAATAAGTAGCATTAAGCATTAATTAATAAGTAGAAAGAACTTTGGGGGATTATTTCATAATTTAAGGGGTAAATGGCATCTTGTTGATGGAACACGAACATTTCAGCCTGACAACACTGCCTGAGGAACGGCGTAGTTGTACTAGTGATGCTACATAGACATTTAGAATTAAAACGTCGATGTTAATAATACAGGTCCATAAAATGAAACTAGTTTTAATCACCAGAAATATAATCATATTTTTCTAAACCGGCATTTAACACATATTACGATTTTACATTCAAATTTGCGCAATCTCCTACCATTTTTCTACAATAGCGAACCCATTTATTATACTAAAATCTGCCATATTCCATTTCATTATAAATTGTTTTAATAAAGGGAGTGTAGAAAGTGTAACTTAAGAGACATTCTACAGTCTAGTTTTTAAAACGTACACAAAAGTCTCTTGATTCCTTTAACAGAATCTAAATATTAGTTTTTTCTCAGCAAATGTTCACACACCAACTGAAAAGTTGTTCAGGCATCTTGTTATTTTGGAGTCATCGTTTGCGTGATCGCATTATCTTTTAAAATCTCTCGGATTTGGTTTCCCGCGAAGATTCCTTCCTGCATTTTTTCTGTGCTGATTTTTGGAAATTTTTCACAGAGATATTGGAAAGCCCAGAGTTTGCCTTACCCATCGTCTTCACCAGACAATTTATCCAAGCTTTCTATGAAGAGAAGCGATAAATATATTGGAATCCATGCTGCATTTTGTTTTAAAGGAACTACACACGTAGTAAAATGTACTTGGTATTTTACATTTTCAAAACATTTCGATGGTAATATTAACAACACACGGATATAGAGCAAAAGATACTCGCTCTTCCGCACGCAACAAGAATACTGGTTATATTGATATTGTATATGCAGGCGAGATCCGAGAAAGCTCCATTGACAAAAAGTGATTCTCCAGCGAATAGAGACGCCTGTATATCCGTATCTTATATGTTTTGAGACACGCTGATCCAAAGAAAAGCGCATTTCATCCCCAACAATAGCAGTTCCTGAAGGAACGGCTTAGCCATTGGGAATTCGCAGTCACCTCATGAAAACCGTCCTATCTCAGAAAGTATTTGTGTGAAACTCTAAACACATATTTGCAATCTGGGTGTGAAATTTAGTAAATCTCATGTTTTCTATTCCAATGATTTTTCATTGTTGACTAGGTAAGTCCTTAGTTTGGGGCATACTTCGCAAATTCGCTATACTAAAACCGTTTTATCCCAAAAATCATGTGTGCAAAAGAATTATAAAATGTTTGGAATCAGGACGTAATACATAGTAAATAATGCATATTTTTTCTGTTGATTTTTAGTGGTTGACCTGTGTAATACATTGACCAAAATCCGTCGATGTCTTTTAACATCGATGTTCGAAATCTGATTTAGTAACCTTTAACATTAAATTCGTGCGCAACAAAATTTAATTTGACAGAGACTGTATGTATTAACTTATATTTAAAATTCAACCGAAAATATAGCTGAAAAACGTCTTTCCATGTGCGAAATACGAGGAAAGACGAAGGAAATCCCAGAGGACCATTTTGGGAAGGAATAATCTGCTCAATGAAATTAGTACAAACCGCGTTCGTGTCCTTCGAACCCATAAACAGACAATGGTAACATCAGTTATTGTTTTATATTTTAACTTGAATAAAATTTTGATTATGGGAATTTTTTATCCACAAACGAAACATCGAGCACAAAACATCGATGTCCAAAAAACATCGACTTCAATACAGCGATGTTCAAAATACATCGACTTCAATACATCGATGTTCGAAATACATCGACTTCAATACAGCGATGTTCAAAATACATCGACTTCAATACATCGATGTTCGAAATACATCGACTTCAATACATCGATGTTCAAAATACATCGACTTCAATACATCGATGTTCAAGAACATCGACTTCAATACATCGATGTTTAAAAAACATCGACTTCAATATATCGATGTTCAAAAAACATCGACTTCAATACATCGATGTTCAAAAAACATCGACTTTAATACATCGATGTAAAAAAAACATCGACTTCAATACATCTTTGTTCAAAAAACATCGACTTCAGTACACCGCTGTTAAAAAACACCGACTTCAATATATGGATGTCCTAAAAACACAACTTCATTACATAGATGTTTCAAATATCGCCTGTTGTTTCTCTAGGGCTGCGGCCACGCCCACTGCGCGGTGCGGGGGGAGGGGAGGGGGCAGGGGCTGGCAGCGGAATGCACCGTGGCCCCATCGCCGCGCCGCGCCGCCAGAGGCCTCGCTCGGCGCCCCGGGCGCTTCGCATGCGGCGTGCAAGGCCCCCTTGCAGTTCCTCATTGCTTACATAATGCATATCGCCGCCCCGGCCCGCGCCTTTACATGCCGCTCTCATTCGCCCTCGCATTGTGTCACTCTCCTCTCTTGTTTTTTTTCTTTTTTTTTTTTTTTTTTTCTTTGTTTTCTCCTCCCGGCCCGTTGCCGTAGCTGTACTCGCACGGCGGCCGTTGGGAAAAATTCACCCATGTTTCTGGGCACGTATCGCTTCTGTTTTATGTTAATATCGTTTGACGTGGGAAGGACGGCTATATTGATGAATCATGTGTTCTGTGTCGTCCACAAGAACATACGACCTCCGGATTTTGAATTCAAAACGTTTATTGGAGAATCCCATTCTTTGCAGTTCGTGAGTGGCAGTACACGCGTGCTGCCTTGTAGAGAAACGTTTCAATCTATAATGTGATCGGAGGACTCCTTGCAAAACAAAAACTACCTAGCGTTCCTTTCCATACGCTGCTTAAAATTCAAAGAGTTAAATAATATTGAATAATTATTCAGAAATTTTGTGTTTAAATGAATTTTCGAGTCTATAATAATGTTATTAATTAGTGAGAAAAAATGCCTATGTAGAATTTTATTTTTTAGTGATAGAGTTGTCACTGACATTTATTTATTAATTAATGATCAGTTTTATTGCATGGAAGAAGAAAATAGTTATTTATGATACAAGTGGTGAAATTGACATTTTATTTTGCGAGTAGGAAAGGTTATCACACGAGGCCGGTAGACCGAATGGAGCAATCCTACTCGCAAAATAAAATCACTTTCACGAAGCCGTGTCGTACAATAATTTTTAGACAGCATTACTGACTTTCATTTTATTATCATTCAAGTATACAAATCACTTAAGTAAATAAGAATATAAATCACTAAGATACATTAAAGTCTGTAGTAGCTTAGGCGGTCTGACGACAGTAGTTTTTTTTTTCCTTGTTGCATTCATACATTTATCTGAAAACTTGAGCATCGTTTCACTGTTAGCACTAGTGATAAAAATTGAACTTCTGGCACGCTATGCATGCCATGAAAGAATCGTTTTTACTCGTGGATGTCTCAAAAGTTTAGCTCAGTGCATATATTATAATAGTAAAGGAATACGTTCTCAAGCATGTAAATATTAGTTTTTGAAACACTTGAATGCGTTTAACTGTCTTTAGGTAAACTTGAAAATGAGTTAATTTGCCAATGCACTATAACACGCTTCTGTTCTGGTAATTCATAAGAATGCGGAGGCGCTTTTGTCGATACGTTGTTTCACAATACGTCAGCTAAGTTTAATTGATGGCACTTCTTGTCCTTCAATGGAAGATTCACAGTTCCTTCGGTTGTCTCGTTAGCAGCGAACATAATCTATCGAGCAGTGACTAATCATGTTTCTCGACACAAAGAAGCCACTTGTTTCTTGAGAAATGCACGACGAATGCGACTACGACCTTTCAAAAAGCTTCTTAGTCTCTTTGGTACGTTGGCTTCAGTTTGAAAATAATTGCACAGACGTTCCAAGCGAAAGACAATATGATTTTCAATGTGTTTTGAAGCTTATTAAAAATGATAAAAAAAGTTGTTCCAGAATATGTTGTTTCCAGCAGATTTTGACATTTTTCCTTAGAGTCCATATTTCTTTGTTTGTAGTAAATTGATTCTCCTTGAATAATTGTTTTAAGTTATTGCGTAAAATGTGACATGCGATGTAAAGTAAAAACTTGCAAATATCATTTTCAGAATTCATAAAATGATAGTCTTAAGTATAGACCTGTAAAAAAACTTTCCAATGTCAAACAGATTCTATTACAGTCATGTTCTTTTGGATATCAATTCAAAGAGAGGGAGGATTCTGTTACTGAAGAGCAACATTCTTTATTAAATAATATAGGTTCGACGGAAGTTTGCATTAACTTTCAATTAAAGTTTTATTCGCCAATTAGTTATTCATTGCATAATAGAAACTTTACATAAATATGATATGTGATTTATTGCTTTGTGAGATTACTCTAAAGAAGATAAGTGGGAGCAGGAAAAACAGATGAAGCCCGAATTATTTTTCTTCAGCAGATTTCTGCAAAATAAGATTTTTTCAACTTTCTATTACGTTTTTGAAGATTAAGTGATTTTTGGTGCACTTTATTGCATGTGGGGGCAGGAAAGGACGGAAAACTTAATCAACGTGAAATTAAATTGAAGGAAAGAGAAATAAACTTTCACGATAAATTTGAAGTAAGTTTGATGCAATTGCAATTAAATCTCAACCCTTAGCATATTAGAACGGTCTCGCACGATACAAGGCTATAATGCACAATTCGGGGGAAGCCATTGTAAGTTGGGTTTTGCTATGAAGTAGCTCTCACATTGAAAACAATTACTTACAAAGTGTCGAGTTTTGCGCACGGGTACAGATAGTATTATATTATTACGGTATTAAAGAGAGCATTTAAGTACTGGTACAGGTAGTATTATATTATTACGGTTTTGATGAGAGCACCTAAAAGCTACAACATGACTCATTCGTACTTTTATTTACTCAAGACTTCGGGAAAAATAAGAACTTCTATGATCGTTGTACTTTTATGGTTGAAAAACGTAATATACGCATGCAATCCCTTCACCCTTAGTTGACTTCACTGACTGATTAACGCTGTTTCTTTTTATTTATTCATTGTATGAACATTCGTGAATTGATGTAATGTGGCTATGGTTAAAACAGCGTATCTCACTGTGAAATGTGTAATCACACATGAGACCGATCTGTCAAGAAAATTCATAAATTGAAAATGAAGATTATTAATATTTAAAACGTTTTGTTTAGTTTAGCACACCTTTTGCGAGTTGTAGCAGGAGTAGTGCCAAGAATATGATTGCTATTTTCTTATAAATAGCAATAACTGAATTTTGGAATTCGTTTGCCGATTCAAACAATCTTCTATAACTCGTGAATGAAAGTGTATATTTTCAGATGTTACTAACCTTGCTTTGTTGGTACTTAATTCATCAAACAACTATTAAGGGTTAAAGGAGAGGAAGAGATTCCAGAGTTCGAGAAAACTGGCGCAGATGGTACTTCTCCCCCTTACGTCACATGCAGGACACACACTGTTCATGGCCAAATCAATCAATAACACATCTTTTAATAGGATACAACTGTAGTTACTAATTTCACTTCCTATTTTACGTTTTAATATAACATAACTCTGAATTTCGAGGAATTGATACGGAATGTAATGCTGTGCATTTGAATTCCTTAAAATATAATATCACTGATGTTTTTGAATAAGACAGTGCTCTTATATTTTCTGACTAGAATAGCGTGGAGCCTCCGACATGATTTTCATGATAAACATTTTGATTTGTGAAATGCAAGTTCATAATAGAAAGAAATTTTCGTTATATGAAATGTATTCATCATGAACTCGAGTGCCTTGCGGCTACTGCTTGTCTGTGGCTAGCGCCTGTTTCACCTCTGCTGCCGCCTTATTGTCCCGGGTCGGCCGGGGGCTCTCGAAGGCTGCAGACTTCCATTACTTTAAACATAATACAATTGCTTGCCTTGCTTGGAATAGAATATTACATGAAAAAATATACATAGAAATACTGTTTTAAAAGAAATGTTTGTTTCATTATAAAACAAGGTTTAATTGTCAGCAATATCATGAATAAATGTTACACCAAAACGACTCATGTTTTGCCGGAAAGGTAATATAGCAATTTTCAGAGTTTATTAATGTAAGGACAATATAGCCCCAGAATACGTTTTCTAAAATTATCCCAGAAGTAGAAAGAAAAAGACGACTACATAGAATATGCGAAATTCAATGTGATAGAACTCTCCTATTTTATGAATAGCTAAGAGTGATGGTACGGTAGAAAGGTACGGCTAAAAATAGTGCAATTGATCCCCATGTTGAGAGAAATACATTCAGCAATTGAACACCACTTCCTTAGTTCCTCAATGTATGTTTTAGGTGGGTAAACACCCCCCCCCCAAAAGCAACTTTGTTTCGAGTATTCTCTCATAATATTCTGGAAAGGCCCAGAAAAAATGGTCAATTTCCCAGCAGTAGACCGAGGTACGTCGAAAGACACCTCATATATCTCAAATTGTGGACCAGAAAAGGTCTAACCGCAATGACGGACGCAACCGCACGTACATATGCTGGTTATTCGACTACTACTCTTATGAGTTTATTTTAAGAAAGTATTACTCTGTTTAAATGTCTGAGAATCTTATTGCACAATGTACAAGAAATTCATTCTCCTCGTTGTCAGTCTGATGTAACTTTTATATCTCATTTGTAAGAAATTTGCTTTGCGATGAAGACTGCAGTGGCGACGTGTAAAGCCAAGTACCGAACTGGGTAGAAGCGCCATCGGAAAGGAATAATATTTTTAATGTAGCCCAATAGCAGAGCCGTATCCTTTAACTAGAAATAATTTCCGTTCGAAAATGTAAAAACCAAACACTACTCGATTATTATGAAATAAAATAAAATAAATAAATAATAAGTAAAGAATAAGATGGAAGTAAATAATCATGCCATATATAAATGCCATTCAAGTAAAGGTCCAAACACTAACTCACAATTTATCACTACAATGTAGCAAGCAACTACACTTACATACGTAATTAATTTTCTGTTATTTTGAATTGAAGTTTATCTGGCAGAGATCCTGGTCCAAATGTGATCGACGGACTGAATTTGGGTAGCAGACGTTTATTTATTTATTTATTTATTTATTTATTTATTTACGTCAAAAAACAGTTAAAAACTGCGTATGACGGGCTATGGGGAAAAGTGAATTGTGTGCACATTTTCAAAATTCTGTGATCCCTACTCTAAATCATATACTACTTAAGTTTTGAATTTTGAAAGGGAGAAAAAAAACAAAAAAACTCCCATGTAATAAAATCTATTTTCAAGGATAAATAAGCAATAAATTTTGGCTCTTATTACTTCCTGCCGCGACAACATGGAAACGATAATTTGAATAATTGTATTTCCCACTGAATTCTAGAAGACGTGCACAGAAAATGAAGTTACATTTATGTCCAGAAGCAAAAGAAGGGGCCATCTCAGCATTTGCTCAATGGATCAGGGAAACTGGACGAAAAACCTGATCGAGATGGGGGTCATTGACCCGGAAGCTGTGTTACAATAGTTGTTACAGGTTGTTTATACTCATTTATACAGTCCAAATGGTAATTAATGCATTATGTATCATTGTTAAAATTAATGTTACTTTTCTTGTGATGCTCAGTATAGTCTCTAATTGTATAGAAACAGTTATGCAGCAGAAACGATTTCACTTGGGATTTAAACTTTTCTATTGAATTTAATCGTTTAATGTCATCTGGCAAAGTGTTGTAAAATAATGTACATGTATAATGTACATGTAAAGTAATGTACATGTATGTTTTCCAAGTATTATCTCTCACAATCTGTATGTTAATTGTTAAATATGTAAGTTAGTTTAAATGTTTTACAACTTCTCATTTAGAAAAGTTATAAAAATTATAAAACCTGACACTAATCTGTTTAAGGTTTTAATAGAGCAAAATTCCTTGGTGCTTTCTCTCTGCTCTTTTATTACCTAATCGAAATTTTGAGGAATTAAAAATTTAAAACAAGCGTCACCGTTTAATATAAGATGAAACTTAACTATAAATGATACTTATATTATGACATCCCCAAGATGACAAAGTAGTTAACATGGGCAACCTGTCGAAAAGAATCCTCAAGTTTAAATAAGAAGACTCAATATTTACAACATTTAATATGAAGTTATTAATTATTTTGCAAATGTTTCGTTTTTAAGAGTTTCTTATGTTTAAAAGTAAGTTCCAGATACAATGAAACGTGCATTTAAAAATTAAGATTTGATGGAATAATTTTATAACGGCGAACATTTAAAGGAAGTTGTCACATAAAACAACACCGTTCTTACACATTAAAAAACAATCAAAATATTAATTTTGTGTACATTTTTAGATCGCAAATACAAGTAAAATCAAGTTCACTAAAGCCAATGATCATATCAACGATTTTCTCTAGCATATTACGCGTAATATTCCATTTTTAAAAGTAATTTCTGCCTATACCTGTAGAAGAGAGATTCTCAATTTTTAACTCCACGACACCACAAAAGAAAAAATAATATAAACTAAATATTTCGCAACATTCCCCAAACCAAACTCAAAGAAATTTAGTTATAACTATTTATCTGCCCTGATATAATCGGAAATAAGCATGCATGCATGAAGTGAATAATGATAAACTTGCAGGTTCCAACTTGATATGTCCCAACGTATTCTTTATAATTTTTTATTGAGTTTTATTATATATTTTGTGCATTTTAACATATTTCTGGATTATATTTGAACGTGTTTTGCTTCCAGCAGTATCAAAGAGGTGTGAGGTGTTGGTAGTTGTATGGTGAGGCGTTGATTACATTGTCTGAAAATATTTTCGCTAAAATAATTGCATAAAGATTTTGATTTTTATGGATTCTCCTTTTGAATTTCGAATAAAACAAGGATATTGTGAACGTCCTGAATAATGAGCTAGAAATGTTTGTAAAGTATACGAAATAGTTGTGCTCTCTTTCTTCTGAGCGCTCGGAATGAAATAATATGCAATTCCAAAAGACAAGGAAGACAGTTATGGTCGGCACCATCACTCAGCTCCTTCCTATTTCTATTACTTCAAATAAGCATTTGCAGCGTTTCCCTGTGGAATATCTTCACCCATGTCACAATCATTCAAAATTTTAAGTTAAATGCTAATAAATATACTGAATAGAATTTTTGTGTATTCCCAAAATCGCATCAAAGTTAACTTGACTTTGGGAATAAACAAATATTATTTAAATGAAGAGCCACTGTTAACATACTTTTTCATAATTAATTCAACCTAAATATTATTTCACTATAAATAATAAAATTGCTGAGTAACTTGAAAACTTCACGCATATCTTGTCATTTTTAAGCAGTCCTGTCGACTAGTAAATATTTTGTAAAATTTACTTCTATTGAAGTTATTTTTACAAATATTTAGTAAAACAGCATGAGGAAGAAGTTTTTAATTTGAATACAAATGAAAGAAAAATTTCGAAACAAAATGTCTGAAAGTATTAAATAGTAGTGACATAATAATACTTCACCAGTTGCAAAATTGACCTCTCAGTGTAGCACTGTAGTTATATTTTGGTAGTAATTCTAGTTTTCAACAACTGCTTCTGCACTCACTACAAAAAAGAAATAAAATAAAGAAGTGTCTATTTTCCGTAACTCGGATCAAACCCCCAACTGAATATTTGAAAGCGAAAACAATAGATCAGAGTTGACAAAAAGAAGCTTTAATCACTGTCCGCCACATATAGAAGTGCAGTTCAATGAAGTAAAGAAAAGTCAAACTCTTCGCTAAACTGAATTCGTGTTTTTTCAACAGCACGTGTATCTCGCATTATTTGAAACTTTTGCAATTTTCGAAAATTCAGAAAATAAAGTTTGCGTCGTATTTAAGCGCACCTTGCTCTAACAGAGGGAAAAAGTAAAGAAAAAAATTGAATTCTTTTTAGAAAATCTTCTTTTTAAATTGCCTTTATTTCACGAAAATTACGTAAAAATTGCAAAAGTCCGAATAATGTGAGAAAGTATGTGTAGTAGCCTCAGTAGTTTCGCAATCAAGGACTCGCAAAATGTGAACTGAATACGTTAGAGGAAATAATTTAATACGTTTAGGAACAATATTTTTTTCACTTTTCGTTAGCAGAGTCCGCCAATACGAGTTTTCGGTCGAAAAATCGCCGATTACCGTCCCAGAATTACAATATATGCTCGTAAGTTCGTAGTAAGACGTGAAAGTAAAATTGATTAACGACAATACGTCTGTCTGTCGCCTCCCTGTTTATTATCAACGCTAGCGCCTAAACTGTTCAGATGATTTTTCTCTAAAACTGTTATTCCTCGATTTATCTAGACGATTTCGCCTGCCTTCGAATTTGCAACGATATTTTGACTTTGGATATTTTGACTTAGCTTAAGAAGTTTCAACATTTTTAAAAACTTCTCTCAAAAATGGGCTAAAAATGTTTGATTACTACTTGACACTGCAATCTATAATACTCTAGCACACGGGAAAATAAAAAGTTCAGGGATATTCTGTAGTACAATAAGAATTATTAAGGGAAAATGATATATTTTGTTTTAGAAATTATTCTTAAATAAAGATAACTCTACTCTTATTATCTAACTTACCAAAGAGTGTTGACAAACATACCTGAAGGAACGGCGAAGGCTGGATGGCAAGTAATGGCATGAATATACTTCACATTTTTTTAAAATTGTAAAACATTGATTTGATCGTATTTTGATTGATTTTATTTATTTTTTAGGAATTTTCAATCATGTCTGTAAAGGGGCGGCATCTTAGAATACATTAAAATTGAAGATAAACAAAATTTAACTGCAATTTCTTTATTTTTCCTTGCATTTATAATTTTATAAAAATTACACAATGATGTGCCATATTTCATATGCGTTAACAAATAAAGATGAATACTGTAATAATGGAATTCCGTGAAATGAATGTTGATATTCTTGCAAGTGTTTGTATGTGTACCTTCTTTTTAAGTTTAATTTCCTTTTTTCTAAAATATTCAATGCCACTCGTCTCACATGTAGAGATGAAAACGAAACGAAAAAATCTGAAATATTGAGGCGTTCATCGAGAATGTTGTATTTTGAGTAGCTACATACAAATTTTTGCAGACTAGCGAACTGTAGTAAAAAAAGCTGTACTTTTGTGCGACATTGGAAAACTTTAAATAAAGTACTTAGATTTTCGCTAAGGAATGTAATGAAAAATAATTGAATGTACTAATAAGAACTTGCAGATGAGATGAATAATCTAATAAACGTCAATAGACAACGCTACAGCAATCAGAGTCGATCAATTCTTTGCGTTTTGTAGGAAATGTCAAATAATTTGTGCTTGTAATTATTACATTGAAGTGTTTCATTGCTAAGTCGTAGTAATCGTTTAGAAAAAGCTCCTTTATTTTAAACGTATTAGTAGATGTTCCTTAATCAAATTAAAATATTAAGAACATTTCGAATCTTTCTATTTTGAATATAAGATTCTGGGATATATATTCGGTTGCCCAGGTAATAATTGCAATAAATATCAACCCCTTATAATTTTTCCTCCCTTTGGAACGTTTGACTGAGTATTTACATTTCTTAATACTTCTCAATAACTGGTCTCTGTAGTCAAATACTGAGGTAAGATCAACACTACTCTTACATGATCAGTGTCTCATTCTTGAAGTATTGGTGTAACTTTTTTGAAGTTTGAGAATAGAGAATTCTCTTGCTAAATCAGTTATGAAATAAGTAAAACACTTTACATTATCAGACAACGCTCATTATCAGACTGCTGCAACCACTGAATCGCGGAGAATTTATGCACTGAATAAAGAACAAAAGAAACACATCGTTATCCAGACGTAGTGAGATGAATTACGTGCTGAGTACCTTGACCCATTGCTTACGAGCTTGTGTTAATCATGAAATTGATTTTATTCATGAAATTATCTCTCTGATACAGCTCTTATTAAATGTTTTACTTTCTCGAGAGATCTTAGTGTTAATAAATCGAATCAGACAGTGCGCAAATTTATATTGCTTATCTTAGTTTATCTCACCCAAAACCATACCCAGTTCTATTCTGTTCAGTCACATGAGAGATTATTTTTATACTAATTTCTGCCAGATCATATTGGGGTGGGGTAGGTGAGTATTAGTGCATTAGTTTCACAAACGTTGCCTATCAATGTGCCGGGGCTGTGGTACTCCCTAATACATTTTCCCGTCCATTAGAGAACGTTCGATAGAAATCAATATATTTATGAACAGCTACAATGCAAGTAAAGTACATTTGAAACCTTCTTTTAAAGAAACATTACTTATATTTCTGCGATTTTTTCTTTTAGAGTCAATATTTTGAGAATTTATTTGAGAGGAAATAACGCGGGCTCTTTGATATTTGGAGATTGTGAGCTAATAGTTTACCTTCTGCGACCTGCATGGTCTCTCTTTGAATTTCTCCACCATCGAATTCATATTAATATTCTCACATGTTTGTCGACATAATTCGTCTTGTTATTACAATATTTTATTTAGTCACAATATGGGAGAAAACTAAAACGTTCTTGAAAACTTTCTCCAACCTCAAGATTTACTTTCTGAACTGACACTTCCGAGGCATTTTCAGCTGTCGCTCCAGCTCAAATAGTTGGAAGAAGAGCGCATTTCTCAGAGCAATGCGATTTGGGTAATCCTAAACTCTTTTGGAACCTGTCAAAAATCGTCCTGAGGCTTGAGCGAAGTATAACGGAGTATGGACCGGACAGTTCAGACTAGGGAAGCGACATCGCCAACAAAACATCGATGTTCAAAATTAAAGCATCGATGCTAATAAAACATCGACCCAAAACCATCGATGTTACAAAAATCGATGTTTTTAAAACTGGATTAGCAACCATTGAAATTCATGCGGGGGGAAGGTAATTTAAAAATGGAATCTTTTATTAATTTTTAATTGATATTTAACTGACAAAATAGTCAAAAAATGAACAGGACAATTCATAAAACTTATATTATCTGATAATTCAAAAATTATTATCTAATTATCAGATAATGCAATTATTGATAATTAAAAAATAATACAGGTTTCTTCGTTGACGGAAACTCGATTTTATTTAGTTTTCACCCTTGGTCACTTTGGTCTGTAGAATATTCAATTTATGGATATCTGAAAATTATCATAGAATCTTGTAATGTTAGATTTTCTTATTTAAAAAATACGAATCACCTAAAAACATCCAACACAAAACATCGATCGTAAAAATTGTCCACTTAAAAAATCGAAGTTAAATACATAGATGATTTTATAAAAACATTGATGTTTTGAAAACATCGAATTCAATGTCGCATCTCTAATTCAGTCCAGTAGACGATTTTTTTAAAAGAATATAAAACAGTTGAGCATCGCCGGAAACCACATCGCTCTGTCAAATGTCTTCTTTCGCCAGTCATGAAGGCTAGAGCGTTAACGCAGGGTTGTCGCATTGCTGAATTTTGTCCCCAAAATGGAGATTTTTTTTTCGTTTTGGGGAAAAATGAACATAAACGGACGGGGAAATGTTTGGGGAATTTGGAAGCAAATTATTTTCATCGGGAGTCGATATAGAAATATTATTCTCTCAATTATTTTGAATAAAAAAGAAACAACAGACGTTATTCTCATTTTTATCTATCAAAAAGAAAAATGAACGACAGCTTTGAGATAGAAACACGAGAAAAAAGCAGATAGCAGATAGGTTTTTGAGGAGCTGAAAAGATGATGATTGGTTGATTTCAGTTATTTTAATTTAAGGGAACACCAAATGAAATCGTCAGGAACAGCTCAGGTCGTTTGTCCATAATTTGGAGAATATTCTTCGTTTCAAAGTTGGGGGAATTTTGTTGCATTGGAGAGGTTATTTAGGGAATTCCGTAGTAGCGGAGGGGAAAGATCTCGCAACACAACTAGCAACCCATAACTGTTAATGCCTCAATGTGCCAATTCTGTGGGTGTGGTTGGAGCTTAGGAATAGTTTTTACGAGTGATGTAACTTATTTTTAAATAAGACAAAATTTTCACGCATTTTCACGCATACATTTCTTATGGAATCTATTTTTCACAATTATATCTCCACATGAAGACATGTAAAATTATTTAAAAAGATGAGAAGACTTCGCGTAATTTGGAGTGAAATAGTAACAAATTTTAAAAATTACCTCAACAAGATTTTCTAATATCAGCAAATTTTTTCCTAATTTTTATACTCAATCTCGCGCGATTTTCATTACAACCTCTAAATTTCGGAAAATTTCAAATGTTTGTCTTTCTTTTGAAAGTGCCTGGAAGATTGTTACGCCGTGCGGGGCGTTCCCATTCGACCACCAGTCCGATCGCCGCTCACGTCCGCGCTCAGGAGTCGCATGCGGCATTATCCATCAACGTTGTGTCTGTTCAGTAACTTCAGCGATTTTTCCACACTCTTTCGTGCCAAACCAAATTGCCTGAGGGGATGGTGGTCGGTGATGAACACTTAGAAATGACTCACATTTATTGCGTAAACGTTTCACAAGTGCGTGTGAGCCATCTTACTCTTTATTGTTTTTGCCAATCACCCAACTGTAGAATGTTGCATAACTTTATTTGGGGTTCTAATTTTGAAGGCCATATCTCATTAAGAAAATATCTCGATCTTCAATGCTGTTGTTGTAGGAAGAATTCGAAAAAAAAGACATTTGCAGTTTTCAAAATTCCAAAACTAATGCAAGTAGCATCTATGGCATATTATTAAATAAACTTTTCTCTATTTAAGAAAAAAATAAATAATAAAATTGTAACCGCTTTGAAAAATTCGCATTTATGAATATTCAAGACCTGAGCGCAATAGTGTTTTAACCCCCGAAAAATGAATTATTGATACCATCTGTTATCTAGAAAGATGAACTATCTTTGTACATGGTTGGTTTGAGCGTTTTTTCTATAAAGGTAAGAATGAAGACACTATGTTATCTCTTCACCACTCTTTCTAACCCCAGCTATGAAACTTTAACTCGATTTTTCTACGTTTCTTTAAAATGTGGCTTAGACCACATTAGTATCTAGGACTGTATTTAGACCCTAAACTCAACTGGAACATCAAAACTCAAATAATAAAAGTAAAACTAATTCAAATAAAGCCTATCATATACAATTACAGTAACATAACAAAAGAAAATGCCAAACTCATGTATGCGGCAAAAATTAAACCAATAATGCTCTAGACCTGACCTGTCTGCATTAATGTAGAAAAAAAAACAATACCCATAAAATGGTGCTCATACAGAATAAATTCCTGTGAACAATAAACAATGCCCTTTGGTTAATCACAAACAACTCCATAAAGAAATTCATGTAAAATCTATCATTCATCACATCACTAAGTTATTCCACAATTTTTATAACAATATTTCATCAATTACATTACTATCTCATTACATTATAGGCGTATCACCCAGAAACATCGCCAGAATAAAAAAATTAATTTGGATGATTCTTTCTGAGGTGCTCAGTGGGTTTCCTCTCCCTAGAAAAAAATAGTTGATAAGACGTAATAGCTTAGAATTAGTAATAGAAGTTCCCGAATTGAGTGCTCGGGAACTCTACCACTGTAACCCACCCGGGTATCGGACCATAAAGTAATAATAATAATAATAATAATAATAATAATAATAATAATAATAATAATAATAATAATAATAAATATAATAATAATAAAAATAATAATAATTTAGTATTTTAAAATAGGTAATAAACATCCAAAAAACGCGTAAAAGAATTTGCGAAGTTAAATTGACCCATGAATCCTATTCAGAATAAAAAAACATCGAAAAAATACCACTATTGCGGTGAACCCTTCAATTGATAGTGCAGCGCGGCGCGGCGTGGCTGGATGCGGTGTGGCTGCGCGCTGTGTGGCTCAGGCCTTGCCTCCGCGCCGCGCCGGTCCGGCGCCGGACCCACCGCCGCCTCTGTCGCATATTTTATCGGAAACAATTATCGTCACCGGCAACAGCGCCTGCATACTCAACCACCAGCGCCTCCTGCTTGGTCCCGCGCGCATGATTTCCATGCCCAAAGCCGCCTGGACGTGGAGACCGCGCTTTTGTTTGTTTGCCTCGGCGCTGGCTGCGCCTGTCGGAAATGGACACTTGTATTGGGATCCTAGAGTCCTCCGCCAGGACGTGAGGGCGAGTCACAGCCGACCGAGCGCTGACCCTTTTGGACTTCTTAAGTGCCTTTTACTTTCTCGCACTTACTTCGTAAGAAGAGAAAGTATTGTAATCGCGCGCTGGAAAACGAAGAATTTTCGAAAGGAAAGCTCTTATTGCCGAGCCCTGGCAACGAAAAAGTGGATAAATCCTGTTCCTGTATATAGTAAATTACTTCTGTTAACTCGTTGTTTTCATGTTATGTGGGTCCTTGTTTCCGAAAAATCTATTGACGGCAAAACTTCAGTCCGTCCATCTGTCTGTCTGGTCGTCCGCCCGTCTGAGATCAACGCTAGCGCTAAAACCGTCTATCCGATTTTCTCTAAAATTGATTGTTCCCGATCGATTTAAATGAACTCGCGGTCCACCGAGTTTGAAACAGATATTTTGATTTTAGGGGCTACTTTATGTGAAACTTCGACATCTTAAAAATTTTCACAAAATTGTCTGTTTTCTAAATAAGCTCTGCCTTCGGAAAGTGCAAAAGGACGCTTAAGAGAGGCGCAAGTCTAATTTTTCTTAAAATCTCTGATTTTTCGAAAATTGAAAAAGTTCAATTTTTTCAGCGTCTTCTTACGACAACACGGTTGAAGATATTTTTCCTCAATGAAATCTGTTTTTTAAAGACAGTTCTTGAAATAAGGCCATGTACAATTTTTCAAACATAAGAGTAGTTTTCGACGATTTTTGCGGGAAATATAGGCAATTTTTGATTTTTTATAATAATTATTCTTTTCTCAAAAACGGCTTAAATATTTTAAAAATTTTCTCCTCGTATTGTATCAAAGGACGGTAGAAAAATTGTTGCTAGACTCATTTCCGGCGAACTCTCCTTACCTAAGTATCTTATCTAACCGTAACTACCCTTGTCCAAAACGAGCTTTCGTATCATTGTTTGGAAGTATTTTTATTAGAAACTTTCTTAATCAAAAGCTATAGTTTCGACTTCCAATGCTTGTCGGATGTATACAAAAATTTCAAAACAGACGCAATTCGTAATTACTGCGCGAAAACTTGTGGGTTTTCTCATAGCCAGGTTTATTTACCGATAAACATGTTGCAATTTTATTTTTGTATCTCTGGATATAAATAACGAATGTGCAATCTGAGCAACGGAATGAATGTTGAATTAGTTCTTAAAAATAACCTGGCCATCTGTGTTCCCCGCAAGTACAGAAAATGTTCAAAATAATGTCCTTGGTGCCGTATCTCAAAACCTGAAAATATTTAACAAACGTGCAAAAAATAATTGTAATATTGCTAAGTACATGTACCATTAGTTCTTAAATTTATAACATTTTCCTTTAATTAGTATACTCCAATTTATTCTGCAATACCCGGTTGACACGTCCCCCTACCTCTTGGTGTTCTTTGGGTACTGCACTGGTATTGGAATGTGATTGCTCAAATCAATCGGAAATGATATTAAATGATAACCGCGTATCTTTCTGTAATTTAATATTTTGTTAAATTCAAAGTTAAAATGAGACAATATTTTCATGTAAGCATTCTCATTTTTGTATTGTTAATACACTACTACAATTACATTTGATCTTTTGTGTCAAATACAATTTCTGAATACCTCTGCAAAACCGCTATTATGAGTTAAATTTTGTTTTTATTTGCCAGTTTCCTTCATGAAACTAATTTTGAGATCACACACCATCTTCAAATTTAATTTCGAGACGATAATATTATTTGTAAGCATATAGAAATTATAAAATTGCTCCATCAGATCTTTTAATTATATTAAATATTTCTTTACGTGTTTTGTGAATGCTTCAGCATTTTTATGGCATTAATTAAGAAGACATACCGGTTTCTTCAGACAGTGCTAAAACTGACCTCCTTTCTCCCTTTCGTTGTAGAAAATGAATTTACTTTCTTGAAACTCGTAAATATTAGTTATAAATTGAAAAGAAATATAAAACAATAAATTATAAGAAATATATATTGACTGAGGCAAGAGAAATAGGAAATATGTAAATCATTTCTTTCCACTAATATGTTTTCCATTTGTAGTATATGAGTAAATACTTTCATTAAATTTACATTCCAACGAATAATTAAAATGTTATAAGCAGATCATTCCAAGCTTTCTTAAAATTCTCCACAGGTTCATTGGTTAACAAAAGTACTTCATAATCCGAAAGGCAATTAATAGAGTGCATATTTGCGTTCATGAACTCAAATTTTAATTTAAATAGTAGACACATTGCAAAATATTGTCAATGAAGCAAACTTTCATGATTTTTCAAACATTAATTTTCAAAGAATTTGTGTTGTATAAATCACTTTGCTCTTGTGGATCTCAGCAAAAATAAATATTTTATGTTAGGACAGGGAACTTTCTTAGATTCCATCCCGAATTGCGATCACGAAAAAAAATCTTAATACACTGTCTAGTTCGTGCGGAGGGCAGACGATGTAACTGGTTTCGCTTACAGGTTTCCAGAAACACACATTGGACACAAAAGCATTTGTTTGTAGATAACACAAGAATTCACACAACACGGCGACCAAACCTAGCAGGTAGCCAGCTTACACCATCGGTGTCAAAATACGTTATATGGCCACGTTTAGTGGAAAACAGGTAAAATTACGACGGGACCTAACTTTACTGGTTTGAGGTAACTGATAGGGTGCGGACGAGTGATTTACTACCTCGACGAGCGGCAGGCACGCGGCGGCGACGGCGGCGGCGCCCGCAGCGGTGGCCCGGACGGTGGCGGCCCGCCCGCCCGGGAGTCGGCCCGCCGCGGTCCCCGCCGCCGCCGCCGCCGCCGCCGCCGCCGCCGCAAGCGCCGGCAATCACCAGCAATCACCAGCAATCACCAGCAATCATCGCGCAATCACCGGCCATCAGCGCGCCATCATCCGGGAGCGACGGCCTAAGGCCCCGGGCCATAGGCCTGCTGCTCCTCGGGACGGATGCCTCTGCGCCGCCCGCGCTCACGGGGCGGTTTCCCCAGCGCGGTGCCGCGGCGCACGCGTGCTGCTCGGACATCGCCCACGAAACAGCCACGTTCAACATTAACACATCGCCCCGAATTAGCCATGTTATTAAACATCCCTGTTTTTATCACTGGGTTAGTAACCATTGAAGTTCACACAAGGGGATTTAATTTGAAAGTGGTTTCGTTTGTTAATATTTTTAATTGAGATTTAACTCGCGAAACAAAGTCAAAAACTTAAATTATCTGATTCAAAAATAACATAGGCTTCTTTATTGATGAAAACTCGATATTATATATTTTTCACCCTTGGTTTCGCTTGTCTCAAGAATATTCAATTTCTGAAAAATTATTGTAGAGTTTTGTCATGATTGACTTTTTTTCATTTCAAAAATATCGACCCCGTAATAATATCGAACCCAAAACATCGATGATAAAAAACATCGGTTTCAAAAAATCAGTGTTAAATAGATTGACGAAAGTTATAAAAACATCCATGTTTTGGAAATATCGTCATCGATATCGCATCCCTACAGCTAACGACAACTAATTGACGATGTTATCAAAAATGTAAGTTGGAAATTATTACATCGAAGTTAATAATACATCAACAAAAAAGTCCGTTTTTAAACATTGATGTTTTAAAATTGGTTTAGTAACCTCTGACATTAAATTACCGTGTAACAACATTTAATTTAAAATGGCCGTGCGTATTAACTTATAAATAATTAAAATATAAATGAAAACAAAGTTTAAAAAATCCCTGTCCAGTTACAAAATACCAGGAAAGACGAAAGAAATTCCAGGACATCAAGATTAACACGGGCGACGGTAGTCTGCTGAATGCAGGTTGTACAAATCACGTTCTTTTGGTTCGAACACTAACAGTTATTATTTCATATTTGAACTTTTAAAAACTCTTGATTAAGGACACTTTTTATCCACGAACAATGCAAAAACGTATAGCACAAAACATCGATGTTAAAAAAATATCGGCTTCAATACATCTAACGTCGATATTTTTATAGAAACGTCTATGTTTTGAAAATATCAGCGTCGATGTTGCATCTCTGGTGGGAAGACGACACAATGCTTATGTTATTAATGTTTTATTTCGAATTACAAAAGTATTGTAATAAAAAAGTAGACTATTAATTTTTCAGAAGTACTGAACATTACTTCTCAACAAAGTAACGAAAGGGGAAAACTGAAAAGTTGAGTTCTGGACCATGAATGTTAAAAAATGTTTTTGAAAAATTCAACATCCTAGTCAGTTTTACTTGTTATTCTTATATTTTAGTTCATTTATAAATCTTAATTGTTAAGTAATAAACATCGTCACTGGCAAATTAAATCTTCCCTTCCGCGTGAACATTAATAATAGATTTTACTAAACCAGTTTTCGAAAAATAGATGATTAAAAACATTTCACGTATTGAAATTTGATGCGGAAAGCATGAGGCGACATGAACACCGAAACGACCTGTTTCAAAATCAATTTGGAATTTTTGTATTCAAGAACTACAAAATATTGTAGTAATGTAATCACACGTAGTAGGAATGAGTATTAAATCACAAAAATGTCATAAAAATACTCCGATTGGATATAATCACGATTAAATCATTTAAATTTTCTAAATTAACAGAAAGCTGGGTTATGAATAATAAATTAAGAAAAGTAATCACCATAGAGAGAGTAGATGCAAACATTACTTGGATCTTATTTGTCAATGTTCGTTCACAACAGCAACGTTTCGGTCACAGTTTTTTGACGTGGAAATATCGAGCGGAGTTCGTGCAGCAGAAATCAGATTGTTATATCAGAAGATTGACGGTTATTGACCGATTACATTTTTTAACCCCTATCTGTACCACAAGGCAGGAATTACTTTCATGCCCTCAACCAACTACAAAATGTCACGTAACCTTCATTTACATATAATTTACTTAACTTCATTTTTCATTCCTGAAATATTTACATGCGAGAGATCGTCAGAATTTCAACATAAACATGCTTTCCTTCTCACATCTTGCACAACGTTTAATAAGGAATTTCGTGGATAAATTGGAAACGTTGCGGCACTTTGAACTCAATGGCCGACCTTCTCGCGGCTGTCTTGACCGATTCTTCGGGTTTCCGAGATCCGTTCGTCCGTGATCGGCCGCGCGTCACGTGGGTCCGGACGGAAGTGCCAACCACACGCCGCCGAACCGAACGCTCGGGTCGCCTCCTTCTCTTGCCCGTCCGGCGGCGGCACCTCTTCCCCGTCTTGAGGAACAGAAAGCGGCGCACTCCACGGCGACATCCGGCACCCGACACACGGCGGCCACGACACCCGTTCACGCACCCGACACACCCGCACACGCCACCACCGCCGCCGCCGCCGCGGCACGCGTGCTGGGCCGCGCTCGCTCGACGCCTGCGCGCCGACGGCCCCGCCGCCGCGCCGCGGACGACGCTCGCAGCCACGGCCGTTCTCACGTAGACTTTTCGAGTATAGAAAGCACACAGGCGCGCAGACCGCCTCGCCGGTCTGAAGCTGCGAGCAGGCTATAAGGTATATAAGGCAGGCTTCGGACACCGACCAATAAATATTAAACGGGAACAAACAAATGGTCTCCTCTATCTCTCTCTAGCTAGTTGTCAGTGAGTAAGCTTCTTTTCTTCTTTCCTTCTCTCTCTCACCCGCCTCCCCGCTACAATCCACCTGTCCACCCCGCGCACCGGCGCGCCGCCTCCGCCGCCGCCGCCCCGCCGCCGTCCGCGATATATACTACAGCCAGCAAACGTTGTTCAGTGAATTACAATCTTCCCCGGACACACATCACAGTAGGGAATTCCTGACATCCACGATCCATCTTCGTCATCCTTACTTGCAATAGCCAATTCTATACCAGTTATCTCCCGTTCCGGAAGCCTTTCCCGTCGTCTCCTTCACTCTCGTTCGCACTATTGTTTGTCTTTTTCCCCTCTCGGATTCGCTTCTCCCACGCGAGAGATGCGGGTCCCGCTGGCCGTCGCAGCGACAGCGGGGGGATATTCAGATATACAGACTGGGGCCGGGGCTGGGGCTGGGGCTGGCGGGAGTCGCTCGCCGGCGGAGGCGGAGGCGGTGGGACAAAGAACCGCAGGCCGCGGAGGGAGAGCGCGCGCGGAAAGGTCAAGTTTTGAGCATCATAAATCGGAGTGTCAAGAAGGCAGCTCGGCGGCCGCGGGGCCGGCAGGGGCGGGCGGCAGGCGCGGGGCGGAGCGGGGCGGGGCGGAGCGGGGCGGGCGAGCGGGCGCCTGTCTTGTGGTTGGAGGCCTGACCGCCTCCACGCGCGCCTCAGCGCACCCTCCCGCCTCCTCCTCCTCCTCCGCCGCCAAGAACCTGAGCATCGCAACAAAGGACGAGCATTTTCCTTTCGTATGGCTGCGTCCACGCGATGCGTCGGGTTTGGGATAAAATTGCGGGTGTGAAGTTGAAGGACGCACGTGCAACAGGATGCGTGTGTGCTACACTGTCTCTGTCGGTTCTCCTTGCCGCTCACTGGGTCTGATGACATGTGCTGCCCGTACTCGTAATCAGACGAAAGAACAGTACTAGAAAAGCATTTTTTAAAGGAAAATTTTCAGGAAGCTGGCAAGAGGGAAGAACATTTTACTGTCATTTATAATATGTGTTTAAGTTTTTGTGCTACAGAAACATAATTCAATATAATTTTCTTGGAAATACATCACATTGGTCTCAAGCAGTCTTCAATAAAATACAAGTTATTCTCATTTCTCGAAAAGGTTAATACAGCAAAGACAGTAGCATTACTTTTAACTAGACATCTCATAGACATATGCCGTAAACACGGGCCAAATTTTAAAAAAAATCATCATTAAAAACTTATCATTATTATTGTTAAATTTAAATTCAAAAATCTATTTTATTCAATTATACTCTGTCAATATTCCGTATGCGTAAAGAATATAACATTTTCTTTTCAATTGAAGTTAATTTAAAATTCAAAAATTATTCTGGAACAATGTTGCCGCTGAGTTTGGGTTTCTTTGGATCACTTTGTTTATCTAAATGTGAAATGAATTATTTTAAGAGCTTTAACAAAGAAGCACGTGGCGCAAGAGCGAAGTCGCTCGCCATGCACCAAGGAGGTCCGGGTTCGATTCCCGTCGATTCCCGGACCATCTCATGTGAAATTTGCTTCAACAAAACGAGTTCAACTGCTTCACAAGGGCTAGTCCAACCCATGTGAAGTGTCCTAAACCCTATCCCTATCCTAGTTCCTTCCAAATTCTGGTCGCTGTGTAGTGACGCAGGAGAGACGCGTACGCGGAGATGCTACTTGGCGGTCCTCTTGACGACTAACGGACTACGTAATGGAGGATTACTCCCAAAGACATTGACTTTAAAAATATAAATAACGAAGGATTACTCCTAAGCGCTCAACGCCCAATGGGGGTTATGAAACGCGTTGCTTCGTGACGAAGGGGCAACAAATTAAAAAATAAAATAAAAAAAGGACATCGGCTTCATAAAGAAAATTCAAGTTGGAAATGGAAACTTATATTTAAAACAACAGTCGACTCCGGTTATAGTGAACGTCTGGGGTCTAAAATTTTTAGTTCACTACATTCCGATGATTTCAAAATTAAATAGAATTTCTCCATAATGGGTGATTTGATTAATATAGATGTACACCAAAATACATTAAAAGCATGGACTGAACATTACAATAACTTTATTAGTCCTTAAAAAATCTGATATTTCCAATTTTTTGCTTCGTACATTTTTTCATTGGTAATTTATCTGGATCCTTCTCCAAAGTTTGGGCTCTCTATATTGTGCTCAGTGTCTAAGTATCGTAATGCAGTCTTGACACTCTTCAATGCCTTTTGTACTGTTGGAACACTATCCCACTCTCCGAGGTCTTTTTACTCGCCTAATAACATATAAGACGCTTTCGGTAGCGGAATGGCGCAAGCGGCTAATGAAAATGATCGCTTTTCCGCGCGGCACGGCGGATATCACCAGGGTGTGGCAGTCGGGTGCTTCCTGTCGCCTACGTAGAACTCAGTGCGCTCTGTCCCGCGGAATATCAAGTAACACCAAGCTTGAAACCGGTAGCGGTAGCTCAGTGCATCAACTGATGTCACTGCAGCGCCTCTAACCGGGAGGTCCTAGGTTCCCACTCCCCTCGGCGGCAGGATTTTCGACTCTGGCTTTTCAGCTAGGCCGAATTCAGTCGCTGTCTGGAGGAGAATTCTAGCGGCCGGCTACTCTGATCGGTAGTTTTCCGTGGTTTCTCCGATCAACACCAGGCGAATGCCGGAGCAGTACCCTACCAAACGGGCCACAAACCGCGCGCGATCTGTCCTTCCTCTTCCTTGTCCTATCCTCTCCCCTTACACACACACTTACACTAACATGCACTACACTACCACATATTCCGGGAGACCGGTCGGGAGCTTAGAGCTGGTCCCGACTGGGGCGGTGTCCCGTTGGTGGGAGAGTTCTAGTTAGGGGGAAACCCCACTAGCCGACGGTAGGTCGGCGCCGGATCTCGCCACCCAGCGGGGGAAGATCACCGCCATCTCACGAGAAAAAAGCATGCACTACACTAATGGGACTAATGACCGAAGCAGTTGACGCGCCCGGAAACACGAAAAAATCAATCAATCAATCAACCAAGCTTGAAAGTGAAGCAAGTAATTGCGCTTCGCCGCTGCGAGTTGCAGCCCACGCACGACACGACCTTTGTTTCCGCAGTGAAACCGAGTGGCACAGGTCATCAGTAAAGTCCCCATTCGGGATCCGCTACCTCCACCTCAAGGTGGTCTTTTCCGGTAATGACCTTTTGCCGACGATATTTTTTCAAGCTGCCTAGGTTGGAATTTGTGGCATTGTGGCGATATATTCTTTCCCAAGAGGGAATTAATTTCCAGGACGTATTTCTTACGATCACTATAGCCGAGATTCAGGTTCACTATCATCCAATCTTCTTATGCTTATTTGTAATGTAAGTGAAACGGGAGCAGTGACTTAAGATCATTATAGCCGAGAGTTCACTGTATCCGAGTTCACTATTATCGGAGTCGACTGTATCTTGACATTTTAAAACAAAGATTTTTTGTTGAAATTTTGATTTAACATTCTACATCTTACGTAGCGTTGACAAGCAAAAGTCCCGTTTTAAAGGTTTTATGGGCTCAATTTTTTTGTATCGTCTCATTTATAAAACAGAATGAATTTTTCTTTCGTCTTCTTCCAAAACTTGTAGATATGATGCAGACAGCCAACCTTATCTTCTCCTGAAGATACTACTGGATCTGGAAATTCTTGACAATTCTAGTTAACTACAAAATTTTCAATTTTCAATTTGTACTTTATTTTTTCTGGATTTATTAGGTCTGCTTGCATGCTTGAGCGTCTTTGACTCAGTGTATTCCTTTCCTGAATGATAGTGTTATGGTCATTATTCTTATCATTTGAATATACCAGACCTCTTTTCTCAGATGGAGTAAGACTTTCAGCATAACGGTCTGTCCATGGGTATTCCACGTTTTTCTTGTTTGTACTTCTTTTGCTATTTTTTTGTCTTCATGGTTTAAAATTGTTGGGCCAAAGTAGATCGTCTTTTAAGGTAATGAGCCCTCAAGGATTCGATTATATTTTACGTGAGAATCAAACGATTAACGACATTCTCCTTATATTACAGTTCAAAGTAACGATGTTTTCTTACTAAGTAACTTCACGAAATTGTATTCCATCACATGTTTATCTTTCTCGGAAACATTGAAATTGAATGATTTAGTTACTGTAGAAAGTTAGTAGAAATGAGTGAATATACGTCACCTGCGTTCGCGAGGATTCTAAAGTCCCATGAACAATCATCCCTTGGGTTCACCACAGTTGAATATGTTTGTTACTTCACAACTCCAGGAAGAAAATAGCCTTTCAATCAATAGGTTGAATTACGAGTATTAACGATGATAGAGCAGGGGTGTGTTAAAAATTATTTCATGACTATTAATTAAGATTTTTTCCGTAGTCTAATCATACTTAATGAAATGAAAAACAGAAGTACTACAGAAAAAATGCTGGTGTACATTGAAATGCTATTGAGCAGGTTGAGAGTGTGAGGAACGCCTCTTGGGAGAGATATACTTGCTATGAGTTGCTTTTCTTACTTTATTGAAGGCCTGCAGTAGCAATAATGCTATTAAACAAAACCACACAAAATGCATTTCCAAAATGTAGTACGTGAACTGCTTAAGAACAACGAAATTCTATGGTATAACACTGCAATAATCTAAATATTCCAACAAAAACATTCTTCACAAATACTGCAAGAACACAGTGTAGTATACAGCATACTAGTAAAGATACATGAACACACAGTGCAAATGTTATCACGAATTTCAAAAAAGTTTGTGTTCCACAATGCGAATAGAAAACGTTTTTTTTTATATTTAGTGACGGGAGGCCTCTTCCTTGGACCTTTGCCGTCACATATGTCATGCCTGATGTATCACAAGCAGTGATGCGTAGAGAACGAGAATTTAGTCGATAGGCGCAATATCAGAATAGTGTGAATAACGTATTGAAATATTTGCATTTTTCTGTCAAAATCGAAGCTGTTTCATTGTTTTGGGATTTTTTCTCAGTTTCAGGGTATGTAACGAAATCATAGAAATATCTCACTTGGCCGGATGCTGCATAACTTTCCGTCAATTTAAGCATATATTCAAAATTAGAAAAATTGTCTAGTGACCTGCAGGGCAAAAATACTGTTGTGTGGAAACTGAAATCCTGAACTGTGAAGAATGTTCTATTTTGGAAGGAGACAAAGAGATTGAAGCTTCTTTCTTCCTCGTGGCACATCAGCTGAGTTGTAAGATGTGCCGTACTGAGTGAGAATTTTACTCGTATCATCGGGTATGAGAAATTGCTGATTAACATAGTCAAATATTTGCATATTTCTGACCAATTGAACACGCTTCATTGTTGTTTTTTTCAATATTTCGGAGTATTTAATAAAACCACTAATAATTCTGACTTTGCCAAAAGCAGTTTAGTTTTCCACCAATTTATAAGTTTATTCGAAATTAGTTACGTAAATTTCGGTTTATCGATGCATACTGGTGATTGTGTATGATCCATCTTATCACTAGAAGGGTTTTGGACTGATGACAAGAAGCGCAGCGAAGCGTGACTGGCTACAACTGCAAGAATTACTTTGTTCCCAACACGGCCATTTGTCTGTCGGGAAAACATCACCAGTGGGCCTCAAATGGTGCTACCTAAATCTCGTACGCATAAGCGTAACAATTTTGTTGATGGTTTTCCAGGCAATGCAGAGCTGTGGCGGAAAGGAGTCTACACCTTAAGGAACACGTTTTCTCAGTCGTGATGGAAGAAAAGTTATTTCTTGCATGTACGATAGGAATTCAAAGAAATATTCATTAGAATTCTTCAGTTCCACGTTTTTATTTCTCGATAATTCTGATGCTGCGCAAAATAGATTTTCCCATAAAAGGGAGAAATTTAATATTCCTAATGGCAAATCTTGATAGTGGGAAGGGAAATGACTCTATTGTGACTTCTCGAAAATATAAACAGGCAAAGGAATGAATCGCTAGATTTCTTCAATATAAGCTTTTGTAAGAGTGTTATATTGAAGGTTAACATTCCTTACATTGTAAAACTATCCTTACTTTGCTGCAAATATAACGGAATAGAAAATTCAATTCGATGAATAGAAAAAAAAACTTAGTTTCTATCTTGTAATTGTAACATAGACACATTCATGCAATACAAATAATCATGAATGGTTTTTGAAAAATATTTTTTGGATATTTTAAGACGATCTGTAGAAGCTCGTTTTGTAATGTTAAATATTTCAGAGCATTTTCATTGTATAAAATTTTTATGTGTGTCCCCGAGAAATACAGATTAGATGAATTAATATGTCTATAATTCATTAAACATTATTTATTCCAAATTAGTTTGTAATACTGTGGGATTTTTTAGTAACCAATATCACAATAATTATTTATTTTTCTTCAAAAGCCGTGGTCTATCGGACGAAAAATTTGGGCACAAAAAATGTTTCATATATTATGGCTATGCAGCCCGAAAGATATTTTTAATATTATGTTATTATTTATTGATAATATTATTTATTAATAATTATGTAATTCTGAAGTATGAAACCAGAAGAGGTAGCTCAGAGCATCAACTGATGCCACTTCAGCGCCTCTGACCGGAAGGTCCTAGGTTCGAGTCCTGACGGCGGCAGGATTTTCGACACTAGCTTTTCAGCTAGGTCGAATTCAGTCGCTGTCTGGAGGAGAATTCTAGCGGCCGGCTGCTCTGATCGGTAGTTTTCCGTGGTTTCTGCGATCAACACCAGGCGAATGCCGGAGCAGTACCCTACCAAACGGGCAACAGACCGCGCGCGATCTTTCCTTCCCTCTATTCCTTGTCCTATCCCCTCCGCTTACACACACACACTTACACTAACATGCACTACACTACCACATATTCCGGGAGACCGGTCGGGAGCTTAGAGCTTGTTCCGGCTGGGGCGGTGCTCCGCTGGTGGGAGAGTCCTGGTCAGGGGGAAACCCCACTAGCCGACGGGAGGTCGGTGCCGGATCTCGCCATTCAGCGGGGGAAGATCACCGCCATTTCCGGAGAAAAAACATGCACTACACTAACGGGACTAATGACCTAAAGACGTGCCCGTAAACACGAAAAAATCAATCAATCAATCAACGTACGAGACTAATGACCATAACTGTTGACGTGCCCAGAAACATGATACAATCAATCAATCCAAATTTTATCATTTGCATGTGTGTTGTGATCATTATGCAGAGATTATGCTACAGATTTATTATTCATAATAACACTCGCAATTTATAATAATGAGCTCTTGCAAACAGACGGGCAGGAATTCATTTATTGAAAAGCATATGTGTTCGTGATTGTGTTGTGCAATACTTGCGCACGCTTGTATACTAATGTCTGCAAAATTATAATATTGTTTAACGTAATTTTACAGATATTACGTTTGGTTACTGAGATCTACATATTGTTATAAAAAATCGCGTTTCGACAATACGTTGTTTTCAGGTTAAATTATCTAAAATTATCAGTTAATAAAGATAATGAATGTTTGCAATAATATTTTAAAATTATCTTTATTATTATTATCTTTATATCTCTTTCTGCCGACGTGGATGGCCGAGGTGGTTAAGAGCGCGTACTGACTCGCGGATAAACCATAATCAGACTTTTACCAAAATTGATATTCCACAAACGATACGGCTGATGAGACATTTTCAAAAATTTCAAAACCAAAAAATGGCATCAAATTGTTAGATTAAATTTTGTTGTCGGATAGCGTAAGGTACACTTAAGAGAAATGTGCAGGTTTCATTTTCGTTGACATTCCTGTTTTTTCCGAAAATTGCAAAAATTCAAAAATGTTTCGTCTCCTTCCTACGACTACAAGATGATTATGAACAGAATTTTTTCTCAAGGAAATGCGCTTGTCAGAAACAGAGGGCCATGAATAAGGCCATGTTCAATTTTAGTTCGGTTGCACTCAATCTGTCGAAAATATGATTACTTTTTGCGTAATTTTGCGTCAAACAGGCGAATGTTATATTTAAAACAATTATTTTCTAAGAAACGGTTCTAAATTTTTTCCTTATTTTTTTTCTCGTTCGTAGCAAAGAACGATAAAGAAAGAGGTGCCGGTCCCATTTTAGGCGCACTCTTATATTTTCGAAAATTGAAAAAATTCGAAATAGTAAATTTGAATTTCTCGCACGTTTCACACGTCAAAATGTTGCAAAATGGTAACAGGGCGGCTGAAAATTCCCAGGATTTTTGCGATTGTTGCCCGTAGTGCTAATCGTACGAAGTAGATAACATTCTTATGAAAGCAATTAGATTTAAGAAAGGTAATATATTTAACGTAGTTTAGTAATATATATTTAACTTCAAGAAGTTGTTCTTTTACTTCAAGAAGTTTCGTCTGTTGATTATAGTATTCAGAAATTGTTAACACACTTCAATGTACTCAAGCTTGAGTGAAATATTATCCTTTCATTTCTGTACGTGTTGCAAATACTGTGAGAAGTTAATATATTCATATTTGTTTCATTTGTAAAAGTTAGAAATGACTACTATTCCTTCACAGGCACTTCGTTTGAATTGGAATTTTTCAGGCTATAACGTAGTTTTTAGTATTTCAATTACATTAAATAACCTAATTATTTCCAATAATGAGAGAAAGTGTGTGCTGTTCTAGCAACTCTAGTTTTATCTCGTTTTACCAAGTAGAACGGCATGGATGAATGTCTCGGTGTAAATTGGAAACAAAAATCTATGGGTGACTGCAGTTTTTTATCAGGAGAGAAATAATTGTTCCTGCAATTTCAAAATTAGCTATTATTTCCCAAACAATATAAACTAAGCATTCACATTTAGAAGGATACCAACTTTAATAACGCATTTTACTAGTAAATTGTTTTCGGAGAAGGGACCTTCCTGTCATTCAAGCACAAGAATACAGTACATATAGCGTATCCTCGCATGCAATCTATTCGACGATTGTGGTCTAATATCAATAATTATTAAACTCTGAATATAAACCAAAAACACATTTCCAAAGACACAAACGTTCTACATGTATTACTCGTAAGGTATAAACGGAGAAGAAACTATCGTAATGAGGACACGATTGTCTCGTAACATACATCGGAAGGGATAGGAGCGCTATCTAGCTAAACACCATGGGTCACGCTCCATTTCCAATGTACAGCTTATTGGTAAATATAACACATATACTTGGGTTTTAACATTATACTTGGGTTAGAAAAACTGAGGTGTAGCTATTACAATTTTAAAATCGTATTTAACTCTTGTTTGCTGTAAATTGTCACTGTATGACTGTATGTTCCAGAATATCTAAATATCTCCCATTACCATTTCATTAGTATTTAAGCAATGAACGACACGAAACAATATTGGTTTTCGAATTTCTTTATAGAGCACATGTTGTACTTAACTACAGTGAGTTTCTGCAAGGTAGTTGCAGGAGTCAGTTATGTTATTCAGTCAATTTCAGGGATTTATTATATTATTAATGTTATTTTTACTTGTATTTAAATATAATTTATTTTAGTGGGCCACATCTAACAAGTGATGCTTCAGAATGTCACACACTTCCTTGCACTGTTTAGTTTTCTAAGCTCTTTATTCTAGGCTAGATTTTCGGTCTTGTTGCATCCTCTTCCATATTGCTACGTATCTGTTCAAAAACAGTTTTCCACATTTTCTCAATTTTCGCTCCTTTAAGAGTAAAATTGAATTGTCTCCACGAATTTCATAGGAGAATAAAAGCAAATTCTCATTGAGAAATTTGAAGCCGTTCTTGAGAAAATGTCGTTTGTGCTCTTCTGAATGCGAAATTTTGAAACCTTTTTCAGAGACAAGTTTTGAGTTGTCGAAAACTTCAGTGGAAATCATTTGAAGGCTTATGTTTACAAATTCAATCTTTTGTAACTTTCCAAAATGAAGATATTTCAACAAAACTGAGATCTGCGCCAATTTTAAGCGACCATTACGCTATCCGAAGACAAAGTTTAATCAAAACCTTTGGAGCCGTTCTTCAACAACAATCAAAATGTCCTTGATGCGTCATCTAAAATACCTCTAAAATTAAAATGTCGATTTTAAATTAAAGGGGTCGCAACATCAACCAGATTGATCGGGTAATGTAAATTTTGGTGAAAATCCTACCTATTACCTATCCGCCCCCGTTGTTCGCAGATAGACAGACTGACACATTTCACCGTAACCCAATTTTTCGATATCAAGGACCCACAAAAAACGTGGATTGTGTCTACACAACGGGTGAGAGGTAGTAATTTATAACAATAAGAAACAAGAATTATCAATTTTTTTTGTATAAGAGATCTAGATTAGGAGTTTTACAGGCAAAATCACTTTATTTCGCAGAAACATTACATAACTTTCTCTACGTAGAAAGTAAAAATCAAAGGAACCCAATCTTTTGACTAATCGAAAAATCGCCTTTTTTCCCCGCATCATTACAATGATTACAACTGCATTTTTCGTTTTGTTTATTTATTTTATTTTGGATTGTTCAATACATAATGTGTAAAAACCTTCTACATTTGTTATGATTGCTTAAATCTACTTAAAATTAACCTACAATAATCTTACTACTAGGGTGGTAGTGATATCTTTATGATAACTTTACTTTGGATCAAAATCTGAGAATTTTTTAGAAAACTTGGAAACAAGTACTTGTTCTTGATTTGGTCTTTATATATTAGAGAGAGGTTATATTCAGTATTCTTAGGTTATATTGGATATATTTGAGATATTTCGAATTGGTGGATGGACAAAAAAATAGGTACTTAGCACATCTTTCAGTGAGGAAAAATCTTTATCTTGAAAATTGTTTTGCAAAGTTAATTTTTTGATACAGCAACTTTTTTCAATTTTATACAGCAACTTTTTTACAACTTTTATACAACAAATATACAGAGAGTTCACCGAAAATAGGACCTTAGCCATTTTCATAAATGGACTCTGCTTTTTCCGAGAAAAATGAAATAATTTGCAGCAGTTGAGAAAAATTGTTTTGACGTTGCCTTTACTTTAAGCAAAAATTGCGCTAAAAGTAGTCGCATGTTCACAAAAGTGTACGTGATGTTATTTAAAGATCTGTACTTTTAGAATATATTTAAATGAAAAAATCTGCAATATGAAAAATGTAGTTATGCGTTGTAATTTTTTTCGGAATTTCAATTTTCGAAAATACAGAAAGGTTACCAAAAATAAGACCCGCGCCATTTTGCCATTTTGTGCCAAGTTTCCTTTGCCGTATGAAAAAGTTTGAAGGAAAGATTTTAGGAAAAAGTACATAATGCTTTCCTCTCAAGCAATAATTTCGCGAAAATTACTCGAAATTAAAATTGTATGTGACTTTTTTGAACATTTTATACGACAGCCCCACATCACGAGTTTTTCTGTCAAAAACATTGGCGATTTTTGCCGCAGCATTGCACTATATTCACTTTATTACCTAAGTACGAAGTATGGCGAGACAAAAAACGAGCACTATGACTATTTCACTCACGTCCGTCCATGTCGTAAGTAACCAAATCTAAGCAAGAACACACTCAAATTAAATTAATCTCAGATGTCTATTGCTTTATGATTATCACTTTCTTTTACACTCCACTGTAATCACCGTTGTACCACTGTAATCACCGTTGTTGTTTACCGTATTGTTGTTATCGATAACAATTATTTGATGTTCGTAATAGCTTGTAAGCATCAAAATAATATTAAAATATGTCGTTTTGGTAATGTTTCAAACTCTGAAATATAATCTGTTATTAAAGATTTATTGCCGAAAATCTGCAAAAGAAACTGAGAATGTGTGTGGAAACAATTTCTAGAATTTCAAGGAGAAAGAAAATACAAATGGACAGCTAAACTACATATGAAGAAACTACACATATTTTTTCAATTAATATGCGAAGATTAGATGGTGAACAGTACAAAGAAAATGCTATCAAAACGATGTGGAATGTTACAACCAAAATTATTCAGGAAAATACTTTAATGAGTACAAGCGTATGATTAGTAATACGAAATAGACGAATCCCGGTGCTAATTCAGCATTTACATCTTCCATTTCAAATTCTTACAAGGAATCTCAAGGCATTGAAAACTCAACTTCCTACAACTTTAATAATTGTATTTTTAATAAATGTTCTTGTAAGTAGCTTTGTTATAATGTTTTTTCAAAGTTTTATTACCAAAAATCGAAACATAGTTGAAATCATTTTCTGCACTAAACTGTTATTCACATTATTTGCTAATTTTTTCTTGACCTCTGAGTTATAACAGGATGGATTTTGATGTACTTGCGTTTAGGTTATGGTAGAAAAAAGAATTCTACATTTGTTTGCCAACTTTTCGGCGCTTTATTGGGCCTTCATCTAGGCTTCCACCTTACTCTGTATTCTCTGTAACATCATATGCCATTTTTTTCCATTGGCCTCTCTCTTTACAGAGCCTCATGTCAATCATTCTGTTCAGTGATTACATCTCTCTCATAAGAGAGAACAGATAGCATATGATGTAACAGAGAATACACAGGAAGATGGAAGCCCTGATGAAGTCCCAATAAAGGGCGGAAACCTTGACTAAAAAAAATTAAAATATTTTTTCTACTATAACCTAAACTCAAGAACATGAAAATCTACCCTGTTGTTCTTTTTTTTTTATTATAAGTTATTCGAAGAGGGCAGTGATAACTCGGAGTTGAATGAAAGTTTCACATATTCTCGTAGAAATTTTGAGTAATATTTCTCTTTTTTCGGAATTTATGTGTTTTTAATTATCCATTCCATTCACGTAATTTGTCGTGAAATAGTCACTCGAAGTGCTGTCTGTGATGATATTAATTCAACTTGTTGAAGTACCCCGCGTTGCGTGGGTATTTATCACAATCTATAATTAGAAAGGAAAAGAAATTAATTCCGTCTACAGTGCCTATCCTTGCGCTATGCCGCATTGTCCAACCTCTCTCTCTGCTGCTTCCCTCCCTCCTCGCTCTGTCTTGCCCCGTCTTGCCCAGCCCCTGCCCACTCTTCACTACGTTCACGGTTGCTTCCACCTTCGTTGCCACGAGCAGCTTTAAACAGATGCAAAATTGCATACTCCCCTCTGACTTCCTGTATTTATTCAATGGTAGATAGATATATTTACTTTATTTAGCCTTCTCGGTTATTTGTTATACAAAATACGTATTACATACATTTGTTTTACTTTATTTATTAAGGTCGCATAAATTTCTAGGTCATGAGCGACCACATGGTTTGTACAAAAGATTAACAATATTTGAAAAAAACACGAAGTAATTACAAATATTACAAAATGGTACAGTGCATATGAACAATACTTATTACATCAATATATAATCACGATATACTGGTACAATAAATAGACACTTAATATTCGGCTTAATAAGTTAGGAAGGGACACTTGCTATAGCCTTCACATGCCAGGAATACTTGATGGATATTTTTATTAAGATACAGCTTATTCCAGATACTGTCGCACTGCCAGCTATCTGCTATGTCAAATATTCAGAAACTATTATTTACATTTTTTAATTAGAAGAAGAAATTAAGTTGACATAATACAATAACTAAATTTACAAAACAACTAGGATAACACAAGCTCAAGTTTACATTTCAAGTTTATATTACATACATTGTTACAGGTGATGATGTGATTGATGTAATGATGTGATTATTGGAGTGTTGATGTGCAATTTTTCTATGCCTACTGGCGCGAATGAACGAAAAAAGCATTTAGTAAGTAATTGTACAGAATATAAGAAACGGTAAATAAACTTTTTCATCCTTTTGAAAACACTGGCAAAAAACTGAAAAGGCGCACAATAAAATTTTGCTTTAGGGTAGAAAAGGTGATCAGAACTATTTTTTCTTATATCTTGTTTTGTAGGTTACGTGTACAAAATTTCATGAAGATCGGATTCAAACTGTAGATTTGAATGAAGAAAAAACTAATCAATTTATTTGGCTAAATCAAATGAAACCTTTTTGTTTCTATAACAGAAAATAATAGTTTATAAAAAACGTAGCCTAAGCCTGATAAAATACTCTGCCTTTCAGTGAATAGCGCTTCGAAATCGATTTGGCCCTTTCAGAGATTAGCCTGGAGAATAAAAATTGTAAACAACGTTTGTATGCGAAATTATGACTCATCAAAATAAGCACATGCGATTAGAAAAGGGTAGTTATTTTGAAATCATAAACAATCCAATTTTCTTTATAGAGATTAATATCAAATAGAAACATATCCTCCGACAAAACAACTTACTTCGATCACTTCAAACCCAGTCCTTCATGGCCAAGATGCTGGCAGCCCGCGCTACCTATCGTATTCCTTCAACACTACACGTGCGGAGGTCTCGCAGTATTGTGCCAAGAGAGTGCGTTGGAGTCTGCGGTTAGGTTGGGTCGATAGTTCACGATACAATGCGCGCGCCTTTTCAAACCACTCGAAATTAAACCATTTCCAGTAATACAACTGCTGATAGAAGTGTGATAATGTATACTTATACATTCAAAATCATCTGGTCATTTTGTCCTGCAAACTCGTTTTAGTCATAACTCGTATTTTATACAATAACAATTTGTTGCTTTTATCAGAAGGCAAGACTGATGAAATTCTGAAATGTTATCGACTTTTAGGCAACAGCATCTACAATTTTTGGTTCAGTTATTTTTATATTAATAGTAAGATTTTTCTTTACATTTCGTGTGAACAATCGGCTAGACAGATTGACTTGAAAGTGGCCTTAAATTGTAGCTCACAAGCAAACACAAACTAATCCAATCACAAATTCTTTTGCTCTAAATATTAATAATTTACGATGACTGATAACAATAATTTGTGATGACACATGACATCTCCGCATATTTGGACATTCACACCATCTAGGTTCCCGAGTAGGGCTGTATATGTCGGTCTGGTAAGTTTTCGAGCTGAGACTGAATACAAGAACAACGTGTGTAAACTATACATAGCAACTTAAACCGTACAAAAGTTTTTCAGCAAAATGTATTTCCCAATCGACTTAGGTGTTGTCACGACTGATCGAATGTAATGCGAATATTTTCATTTTTGGAGGTATTATACCTGAAGCTTATTCAATACTAAAATACTCTTTAAAACTGTTATATTTTCAAAAATTAAAGACATGATCATGTCTTTAATTTTTGAAAATATGTCTATCCTTCCGTCCGTCTGTAAACACTACTAGCGCCTAAACTATCCGCAAGATCTTTTTCAAATTGAAATATTCCCTGTCCATCTGGTTGTAGTTGAAGCTTTGAAAGTTAGAGAAACATTCTTCGCAATTTGGGGGTACTTTACATGAAGCTTCTCAAAAACGGCCCCAATTTTTTTTTTTAATTTCTTGTAAGAATAGAGTAACATGCACCTATAAAGGTGGCTTAAGTCCGATTTTCAGGTTTAACTCTGAAGTTTCGAAAATTATAAAAGTTTGAATTATTTCCAGCGTCTTCCTATAACTACAAAATTAAAGATGGAAATTTTTCCTTCAAATGTATTTGCTTTCGAAAAACAGGTTTTCGAAAGAAAACATTCGTTGTTCATAATCAGTTCTTTCAATAAGGTCATGTACAGTTTTTTAAACTTTTGGTAGTTTTCGTGCAATATTGCTTAAAATATGTGAAATATGAAAAAATAACAAAAAACAAGATTTTTCTCGAAAATGGCTCCAATTTTTTTCTTTGAACTTTTGGTAGGGATAGTGCTAAATGTACACTATGAGATGACATACACATCATTGTACTCTATTAGAAAAATGTATTTTTTTAATGGCCTCTCACGTCTTTAATATTGGCATTAGCGACTATTTGTTTATATCATTGTATTGATGAGTACAAGTTCTTTAAATAACGTCATATAAAGTTTCTTGAAAACTCAATACTTTTCTGTGAAAGCGAGCTAAAAATTCCGCATTTTTAGAAACGTTCAAATGCCATTTTCTGAAAAACAGACCCAAATTTTTTCTTCGAGCTTTTCGAACGGGCAGTGCTCATTTCACTGTTTAAGAAGACATAGTATTACTTTTGCTGTTTTCCTTGGTTTTTTGAATTACACAAATATAATTTTTGAAATATCTCTCACGCCGTGAATATGGACATTTATAGCGATTTGTGTACTTTATTGCATTTGCGAGTGAAAATTTTTCAAATGAAGTTTTCGAAAACACAAAAAATTGCTTTAAAAAAGTGCTTCAGATTTTGTATTTACAGTAACGCTTAAAAGCCTTTTTTTTTTTTCAAAAAGGCTCCAAATTTTGTCTTCAAAATTTCACTTCGTTTCATTTCATGTTTTTGCATTATTAATTGCAACACCATGAAAACATCGACCTCACACCAAAATGGTCCTCGGGCCACCTACGTCTCAAATCCGGTCTTGTCCTAGACATTATCTTTTATGACGATTACATGGGCCAACAAAAAATTGTTTAAAAAAATTAAATCTTGATAGGTGATTTTTATAGTTTTTGTGTGCTGAATTCGCATCTGAACTGTTTGTTTCCATCACCAACAGTTTAGTCACAATTTGATCTAGTAAGAAAAATATGCACTAAAAATTCAAAGGAGACTACATTAAAATACCAACATAACTTTATTTAAACATGTAATATGACTTTATATTCTTTACATTACATTCTACAAAGGATTTACGTGTCCATTAACGTATTTTTCTTAGTGTCTTTTCTTTAAAGCTCCTGATATAACCTTTCCTCCAATGCACTATTTGTTGACTCTTTTGGTGAAGTGACCAACAGTTATCTTCCATCCTGATGGTGTTCCAGCGTCCCTGTTAACAATTTTCTATCACTTTTAGAGCTTCATGAAAACGCTCACCTTGTTCTTGACTTACATCACCAAAATTTTCCGGAAATAATTGTAAATGTATGTTTAAAAAGTGAACCTTGAGGCTCATTAAATATCCACATTTTTTAAAAATTTATTTCTACCTGCTCGACTACAAGTCTTTCAGGGAGTTTAAAATCACAACATACTAACGGCTGTTTTGGTCACTGACAGTAACCTTATAAAATAAGGAATGATTAATAATATTTTTAAGATATGTAGAATTGTTTTAATGTAGAAGGAAGTTAGAAGGAATGTAAATAAAGGATGAAAATAATTTCAATGAAGATTTATAGAGGACGAAATTTATCTTTTGGGAATTTTGATTGGATACGACGAGGAAAGTTATAAGTGCGACCGAGATTAAAAAGTTGGGCATGATGTAAAGAAGGTAAATTTTCAAAGAATAGCTGACTATGATGTTTAATATATTCATGAATTGTAATTATTTGTAATTCTTTATGAATTTGCGAATTAGGGATAAACCAGGAGGCATGAACAATTCTACGTAAAAATTTGTTTTGAATAATTTGTATTTTTTGAATATTTGTTTTAGCTGCATTAGACCATATTGGACAAGCGTAAGTTAGAGAATAATGGATGTGTAAATTAATTTGGCAGTTTTAATACGAAGAGAAGAATTATTGTTAATAAGGGCATTGAGTTTATGAATTTTTATATTTGTTTTTTGAAGAATGTTTTTTATGTGTGTTTTCCAATTAAGTTTTGTATCTAAGTAAAGTCCTAAATATTTTATGGAAGATGTAGACGGGAGCCAAGGAATATGAGTGTTATTAATTGTAAGTGGAGGGGGAAAAATCGGTTTACATAAAGTGAATATTTTTGCTTGACATTTCGTCATGTTAATTTTGATTCTCCAATTATTCGCCCAGTTAGAATATTGATTAAGATCTGTTTGTAGTTTGTTTTTTGCAGTTAGAATGTGAGGATGTGAGGTAATAAGGGCAGTGTCATCAGCAAAAAGAGCTAAATCTGAATAAATGAATTTTGGTGCATCATATAGAAAAATATTGAAAAGGAGAGGAGAGAGACAGGAACCTTGAGGTACTCCAGCAGAAATATTAAATTTTTGTGAAAAGGAGTTATTGTATTTAACTATAAATGATCGATTAATTAAGAAATTTCTAATAATATTTACAAGATAGATAGGAGTACCAATGATATTTAGTTTATATATGAGACCTTCATGCCAAACTTTATCAAAAGCTTTTTCAATATCTAGAAATATAGTTAAAGAATGATGTTTTAAATGAAAAGAGTTTTCTGTTTTTTCGGTGATGCGTAATAATTGGTGAAGAGTAGAGTGTTGGTGAGTAAATCCAAATTGAGCTGGTTGAATAATATTATTTTGTATAGTAAATTGAAGCATTCTATGTAGTAAGAGAGTTTCAAAGATTTTTGAAAGGGAAGAAAGTTAACTAATAGGGCGATAATTTGAAGGATGTCTAGGATCTTTCTTTGGTTTACATATAGGAGTTATTACAGCTAATTTCCAATTATTAGGAAAATAATGAAGACGAAGAGAGGAGTTTAAAATGTTAGTAAAGGCTGCTATGGATTTATTGCCTAGATGTCTTAAAGACTTATTAGTAATTAAGTCATAACCAGCTGATTTACGTATTTTTAATTTTTTGATAATAAGGTTAATTTCTGATGGCGATATAAAGTTAATAATTTGTGGAACATTATAATTCGGAAGAGAGAGAGTATCACATGATTATATAGTTGTGTATTAATTATAGGATTAGGAAGAAAGGAAGTTTGAAAGATCCACATTTTTGAAAGCATTAACATATTGGCAAAAATTTCTTGATAGTCTGGGTTGTTTTTGTTGCCTCGGAACTTATTTACGTGTTTAAATGCCTTACTTTACGTAGCGTCCATGATTTGCCTGAGATCAAAGTTTAATTCCGAAATATGAAAAATACACATTTCTAACAAAGTCTGTAATGTTCTATCGGTGTTTTTAATCACAAATTCGCCGCAAATATAACAAAAACTGTCAAGACTGTTCACATAACAACGATTAGCTATGACTGAACACTAACTGCTAAACTAGTATTATTTTGATAGCAAGAATGCAAACACGTACACCTCGAATAAAACAAACACGATGCTGCTTGTCAAATGTAAATCTGACTGTGAAACAGCCACGCCTATCGATGAGTGGAAGTAGAAGGGATCGCAATATTGAAATATTTTACCAAAGCGTATACTACCCTCTTTGCCATCCTAATACTTTCTCATTCTAACTTTCTGCATATCATACGTTTCTAGTAACTCGAGCTCCACTTGCCTAGCTACAGTGAAAATGTTAAAATGTGAAAAAAATGATGGGTGATACTGCATTTTTAATGTTATTTTTGAGATCAACGCACTTAAAACCATAAGAATTAGGTAAATACACACAAAACGTTTTTTGGTCGTTGGCCTGTGTTTTCGAAAACTGAAAAGATTTTTGTGAAAATCAGCTTAAATTGCTCTTTAAGAAATTTTCATAATAAATTTATATTTATATAATATAATGGTGATTTAATGAATATTTATTAAGTATGTAGTGCCGTTTAAAGTAAAGGAGAGGAATGACCTTGTTACGTATATAAGTGCTTTAAGATGGTGATTGGCGCCGCAGTTACAGTACTTCCCTCAGTACTATATAAATATAATAGCGTAAATCAAATCTTAAGGTCAAATCTTGCACCAAAGACACGAAATTAAAATAATTGTTAAGGTGCCATTTTGTAAATAAAATTCGAATGTTTTTCTTGTGTGTGTATTCTTATCAACAATTATTAAAATTACTTTGATAGTTGTGTATTAATCAGGCAACTTTTCTTGAACAATGGCTTGGAGAAATGCGGGTAGAATTAGTTATTAGTTACGACATTGGCCACTAGATTTTATGAAGCGATGCCACTCTCTGGAATATCAGTCATACCTTCGGACCTTTCTCAATAAATTGAGTTCTAATTTTCACAGGAGTTTGAGGTATCCCCAGCTCTGGATCTACTTTGGCCATTTCTTTAGATATTGTTGAGAAAAATATGACCAGGAGTTCTCGATTTCAACAGTAAGTATATTTTCTTACGTGCCAATGAAGATGTAAATAAACAGATGTGTTTGGAATGTTGTCATCACTGCTCGCTGTGAGCTTTGGTCTTCAACTGTTTATTGCGCTATGGAGCGGGAAGCAAGGCCATCAAGAAAAGTTGCGCAGGTAATATTTCATATACGTAATAAACACTGAAGAGAAGTAACACAAGGTATGTTTTATTATATTAAATTATAATATTAATAATTCATTTAAGGTTTAATTGTGATACAGACTACATTTTATATTACTTCATATTCATATTTAAATTAATGTTTATATAGTTTCTATTTTTTGTCTTAATTAACCAACGAATATCAAAAATGATTATGAATGAGAAGATGAATACAATAGAAGAATACTTAAAAGAAGAAAAGAAAAAGAGAATGGAATTTGAACAAAAATTGAATACTTAATAAGGGGAAATGAAAAATTCAAAAATTAACCGTAACGTAAATACTATAATACGAATAACATAACGTAAAAAATAAAAATTACGATCAGAAACGAATAATTTGGAAAATAAATATTTAAAATGTAATAAAGATAATGGAATTAATGAACATAGTGAATTAATGAACATCGAATGAATTAATGAACAACGAATAGTGAATTAATGAACATCGTTGTGTATACTTCGCGAATGTTCATTCCCGCCTGAGATATGGCATAATATTCTGGGGAAATACATCTTATAGCTCCCAGACTTTTAGATTACAAAAACGAATTGTACGAATCCCACCCACCCACACACGTGATTCATGTAAGCCTCTCTTCATTAATCTAGGAATTCTACCATTACCGTGCCTGTTTATTTACGAATCAGTGGTTTTTGTAAAAAATGACTTGCTCAAGGGCGGGAATATTTTTTCAGAAAATGCCGAAGTCTATTACTATAACACTCGACGTAGAAATCATATTCATCAGGTGACAGTATCAACAGCTCATTACAAAAAATTCACATACAATACATGTACATTATTTTACAACACTTTGCCAGATGACATTAAACGATTAAATTCAATAGAAAAGTTTAAATCCCAAGTGAAATCGTTTCTGCTGCATAACTGTTTCTATACAATTAGAGACTATACTGAGCATCACAAGAAAAGTAACATTAATTTTAACAATGATACATAATGCATTATTTACCATTTGGACTGTATAAATGAGTATAAACAACCTGTAACAACTATTGTAACACAGCTTCCGGGTCAATGACCCCCATCTCGATCAGGTTTTTCGTCCAGTTTCCCTGATCCATTGAGCAAATGCTGAGATGGCCCCTTGTTTTGCTTCTGGACATAAATGTAACTTCATTTTCTGTGCACGTCTTCTAGAATTCAGTGGGAAATACAATTATTCAAATTATCGTTTCCATGTTGTCGCGGCAGGAAGTAATAAGAGCCAAAATTTATTGCTTATTTATCCTTGAAAATAGATTTTATTACATGGGAGATTTTTTTGTTTGTTTTTTTCTCCTTTCAAAATTCAAAACTTAAGTAGTATATGATTTAGTGTAGGGATCACAGAATTTTGAAAATGTGCACACAATTCACTTTTTCCCCATAGCCCGTCATACGCAGTTTTTAACTGTTTTTTGACGTAAATAAATAAATAAATAAATAAGAGAGAGAAAGAGAGAGGAAACAACCAGAGAGAGAGAAACAGAAAGAGACGACGAGAGAGAGAGATTGGCGGGAGACGACGAGAGAGAGAGACGGCGGAGACGATGAGAGAGAGAGAGAGATTTATGGAGACGACGAGAGAGAGAGACGGCGTGAGACGACGAGAGAGAGAGAGAGACGGCGGAGACGACGAGAGAGAGACGGCGGAGACGAGAGAGAGAGACGGCGGGAGACGACGGGTAGAGAGAGAGACGGCGAGAAACGACGAGAGAGAGACGGCGAGAGAGAGACGACGACGAGAGAGAGAGGGAGACGGCGAGAGACAGGGAGACGACGAGAGACAGGGAGACGACGAGAGAGAGAAACGACTACGAGAGAGAGAAACGACGACGAGAGAGAGAGAAACGATGACGAGAGATATTTTGGCATTTCTAGGGTTTAAAATTGTGTGATACGTGAACAAAATTTTGCTACAGCTCCTTCCCGTTTGTAGCCTTGAAAGTATTATGTTTACGCCAGTCGCTATTCAAGTACAGAACTATTTATTACATCTGGAAAATAACAATAGCTGCATTTTAAAATTATTGCCTAAAACAATTTTTCTAGAAAACAAATCATTGCAAAACGTTATTGCTACTACGGCCAATACAGGTTTTCCGAAAAAATTGGAAAACGTCGACTTTGCTTTGAAAATAACTGCAAATTTGTTTCCACTTCCATTGTATTTAGTTTCTTTATACAGCAATTTTTATTCCTGATTTGATAATTTTGTGTAATTTACCCTCCCATAGAAACGAAGAGAGACAGCTCTCTTGTGGATTTGTAATGTGTCTTGGTGGTTGGCCACGTACATTTTGCAAGTGCGTTCGCTCGATAATATTGCATTTGTCAACGCGAAATAGTCAATCTCCGCTTTAAGCTCCACGTTTGGAGGGTTATTTCACTCCTTTTAAGCGTTTCTGCTCAGAAAATAACCTATGAGTCTCATCCTTGAAAATATGATGCTTATTTATTGGACTCATGGTAAACTTAATTTTTCTGACATTATGGAAAGAAACACTTACACAGTAACAAAACTAGTGGTGGTAGTACAAAGACTTTCCCGCATTATTTTTAATATTTGTAATTTTTGAACATTCAGAAAGTTATAGCACTCGTGTCGTTTTTAAGCGTACTTTACTAGATTAAAGACTCTTCTCGTCTTCTCGTCTTCTCTTGTGTCCTCGGGTAGACCCGTGGACACAAATTACGCGTAACTAGTACAGAAATTGAGTCTTTGACTTGTGACTGAGGAATGAAACGTTGACGGATGAAGCGACGATATGTGGCAAATGGGGAATTTTGAAATGAGTACGCCATGGATATTTTTGCAAGAGTTGAGTATCTTTTTTTTGTATACCAGCATTATAAATAGCATTTTCTGTTGCAAGAGATCGTTCATAATAATAATAATGATTGCGTTTTTACTTTTTCAGTCAATTGCAGTGTGGGTATCGTGGAGAGATAAACGAAACAGCCGACCACTGTTTCCAAGTACAGATGTCAAATCTATATGATTCTAATAAATATTCGACTACATATTCTAATAAATATTCTAATAAATATTCTAATAAATATTCTAATAAATATTCTAATAAATATTCTAATAAATATTCGTCCGGTTTAGATGAATTCCCGGATTCTTTGTTAAATACCTGATGCGTTTGCTATTATACACACGTTAACTCACATACTTAATGCATCCTTATGCACCGGAACGTTTCCAGATAATTTCAAAACAGCTAAAATTAAGCCGCTCTTTACAAAAAGGAAACAAAAATGAAATTCAAAATTATCGGCCCATTTCTCTTCTATCAGAGTTTTTAAAAATATTACAGAGACTCTTCTATGTACGAATGATAACCATTCTCAGTAAACACGACGCGCTTTCAGATTTCAGAACTCCACGCCAACATGGGTTTAGAAAATAAAAACCAACGGAAACAGCCATATTTTCTTTTCTTAAAGATGTCACCTCATCATTAGATCAAAACAAAGAACCTGTTGGATTATTTTTAGATCTCTCAAAAGCTTTTGACGTTATTGATCATGACATTTTATTTTCAAAATTACCTTCATATGAAATCCGTGGTATTGCTCTAAATTGGTTATGTTCGTACTTTAAACAACAACTTCAGAGACTGGAAATACCTTACTGGAATGATGAAACATTACGTACGCACCTTTTCGTCTCTTCGCCTATTGCACGTGGAGTTCCTCAAGGATCGATTTTAGGCCGTATTCTGTTCCTACTTTACGTAAACGATATGCCCTAGACGATTCGAAACGGAAGAACGGTTATCTTTGCAGATGATACGAACATCCTTTGCAATAAAGAAACCGTTAATAGTACAATATCAGATGTTTCAAATTGGTTCCGAAATAACAAATTAATAGTAAACGAAAAGAAAACGGTTTTAATGCAGTTTTCCATTTCAAATAAACAATTCTGTACTCCATTGAAAATGAACGGTGTACCATTGACTCATGTTAAGGCAACAATATGTTTAGGTCTCTCAATTCAGTCAAACCTTAAATGGAATGTCCATTTAAATGAATTGAACACAATATTAAGTTCATTATGCTACGCGTTCAGAATTCTTGCAAATTCAGTCAGCCTTCATACTGCTCGTTGTGTATATTTCGCGAATGTTCATTCCCGCCTGAGATATGGCATAATATTCTGGGGAAATACATCTTATAGCTCCCAGAAATTTAGATTACAAAAACGAATTGTACGAATAATAACCAAATCCTACCCACGTGATTCTTGTAAGCCTCTCTTCATTAATCTAGGAATTTTACCATTACCTTGTCTGTTGATTTACGAATCAGTGGTTTTTGTCCAAAATGACTTGCTTAAGGGCGGGAAAATATTTTCAGAAAGTGCGGATGACTATTACTACAACACTCGACGTAGAAATCATATTCATCAGGTGACAGTATCAACAGCTCATTACAAAAATTCACATACATGTAGATTATTTTACAACACTTAAACGATTAAATTCGATAGAAAAGTTTATATCACAAGTGGAACCGTTTCTGCTGCATAACTGTTTCTATGCAATTAGAGACTATACTGAGCATCACAAGGAAAGTAACATTAATTTTAACAGTGATATTTAATGTATTATATACCATTGGACTGTATAATTCTAAACAATATGTCACAAGTATTCTATTTCACCTTCTGGGTCAATGACCCCCATTCCCATCAGGTTTTCCGTCCAGTTTCCTTGATCCATTGAGCAAATGCTGAGATGGCCCCTTGTTTTGCTTCTGGACATAAATGTAACTTCATTATCTGTACAAGTCTTCTAGAATTCAGTGGGAAATATAGTTATTCAAATTATCGTTTCCATGTTGTTGCGGCAGGAAGTATTTTTTCTTGACGAAGGACATGATGGATAAGAGTCCAAAATTTATTGCTTATTCATCCTTGAAAATAGATTTTATTACATAGCAGCGTTTTTTTAATTAATTCAAAACTCAAGTGGTATATGACAGTGTAGGGATAACAGAATTTTGAAAACGTGCACACAATTCACTTCTCCTCATAGCACGTCATACACAGTTAACTGTTTTTGACGTAAAATAAATAAATAAATAAATAAATAAATCTTCACAAGAAAGTTGTTTCGCAAAATTAAGTTTGATTCTCTTAAAAATTCTGTTACACAAAAAATAACATGTACTCATGGAATGAAGCTTAAAATTATAAACAAATTGCATAAACTACTCTTTAGCAGAATACATGGAACCGTGAGTGCTGAAAAAATATTTATATTGTTACAGAAGCAATGTGGTTTATTTGTGCTTATTAGTATAACATAAAACAAACATTCAAGTTTATACATTGAATTAAACATATTTCGATTATCACAGCTGACTAAACAGTAAAATACAAAGAAAATTAAATACTAAAAGGCTTTTAACCTAACACGGAATTACCAATTGGACATTAGATAAACGGCCGGCGATTCAATAGTTTCTTTTTTAAATTTACATCTTTTAAAAAGCCGTCTTGAAATTTGATTTCAAAATCTGTCATAACAGGAGCCAAAGATAACTACTTATAAAACTATGAACGCAACCAACATCGGTTTTCGGTTACGGTTATAGTCGGTGCCTACTACGCTATTCGCATGCCTTTTGCCAGCCCCGTGCCACGGCTGCGTGACTTGGCCCCTTGACCTCCCACGGCGGCGGCGGCGGGCGTCGCTTGAGCAGGCGCGAAGCAGGCGGGGCGAGGAACGGACGCCCCGGGGAATATATCATGCAACGAGATCGGAGGGAGACTCCCACCCCGCCGCTCCCCGCAACTCCCCTTTGCGTCCGCCCCCGCCACTCCACACCCTGGCGCCGCGCGCGCGGCTTGCCAGCTTCGCCGTCGACTCTCTCCACCGCCCCCTCGCCCCCGCCACCACCCCGCCGCCACCCCCGCCATTCCACCGCCCCACGCCCACCCCGCCGCCCCCACCCGCGGCGCCACCCCCCGCCCCTGCACCACCCCCCGCCGCCACGCCGTCCCCGCCCCCCGCCCCCCGCCCCCGCCCACGCTGTGTCTCCATCGCCGCCGTCACCTCCAACACCACCCCGCCACCGCCACCACGCCGCTGCCGCCCTCGGGCCGCTGGTCGCGTAATTAATGCGTCTTATAGGCAAATACCGGGGGACGGGCGTGAAACCAAGTTCTGAGATAACTTTCATGAAAAATTGTTCTCTAGTTAATAAATTGACACAAAGGGAAGGGAAGAAACGTATTTTGTAAGTTTAAGAAGTTTCACATAAATCTATCACAGCGGTACAAGTTTGTCGCTAATGTGGGTGAGGACTACCGGGCGTACGCGCAGCAGCGGACGGGCAGGCGAAGACCGCGATTGCGCAATGTCTCTCTTGTGCAGACGTCTGATTCCTGTTTGCAAAGCAGTACACAAGTAGTACAACGTAGCAGTACACGTAGCAGTACACGTAGTAGTACACAAGCAGTACACAAGCAGTACACAAGCAGTACACAAGCAGTACACAAGCAGTACACAAGCAGTACACAAGCAGTACACAAGCAGTACACAATCAGTACTCAAGCAGTACACAAGCAGTACACAAGCAGTACTCAAGCAGTACACAAGCAGTACACAAGCAGTACACAATATTCGTTGTCTTCCACTCACTCCTCTTCGAAGTTTTTTTTTTCGCAGTATTAAGAGCGAGTGTCGTCGCGGCTTCGGCACAAGAGTGACCCTTTTAATTAATCTCTGATTACGCGAGTCAATAATAGCTTATAAACGTAACCTGTGGATAACGTAATACCCCAAAGACCATTTGGCCGAACAAGTGTGTCAATATTTTATTTACATATATATTTTCTTAAACAATAAATTCATTTGAAAACTCATGTTTGAACTCATATCGTGTTCAACAAACAAGTAGTAATTTTACTAAATTGAAGACTTTCAATTCTTCAGTAACTAGATTAAATACTTCTCTTTTGAGTATGCTACTGTAAATAAGTGAGTGATAGAATGTGTGGTAGCGATTATCCCAAAATGTAGGCTAGAGGGTTCAGATTACCGTGAACACGACTCACATTGGCCGCAGCATTCAATAATATGATCGCTGAACTCAGATTTACGTAAATGTACAAACAACTTTTCAAGCAGCATGATTTGAGCACTCCCGCCGAATTGTTGTAGTGTATTTTTTTATATATGAATTTCACAAGGTGCTGCATTTCTTCCTAAATAGGATAGTTTTAATAATTTCATTACCAAGACAGTTAAGGCCCTCTGATAACATCCATCCATCAGTCATCCATTCACCTAGTCTTTCTTAATGATCTAATCTGAACTAACAGATATGAACATTTAGATCCCGTATGTTTTAGCACGAGTAACTAAGAATTCACTGCCTTTCTGCCAGTCTGTCCGTGTCCACTGTCAGGGGCTGGGTCACTCTATCAAGGTGAATCCTAGGGGCCTGGAGCTTCAATTGCCATCTCCGTGAGTTCCTGGCGATTGGCGATGCCCTTCCTTAGAAACTGGAAAGGAATCTCGTGCAACCCTTCCCTACCCAGCCTATCTCTCCTCCCATCCTTAGACCTGGACGGAGTGTTGATTCCCCCATCACCATTTGTTATTTCCAACACGGTGTAGAAAGATTCGTAATACTGTAAACACAGGTACGCCAGGCCAAGTTTCGAATTGAGTTGTAGATTCTTAGGAAGAAAAATAATATTATAGGAAGAAAATAAAGAATTGAATAAGAGGGATATTTGTCTATTTTGTAATATTAATATCCTAGAGTTCGAAAGGAAGTATATCATACATATCAATCAGTTCTGAATATATCTATTCATATATCAATCATTTCTGAGTTGTTTTCAAGCCAGTGTAGAATGAAGTGTAATAGTATAGTAGAAATTCATGAGTATTAATTTTAAATTATACAGTGTGTCTCAGAAAACATTATACAAACATCTAAGTCATTTATTGGGGTTGAAAATGATCACTTGTCAATGAACATGATTCGGGCAACCAGAGAAAGAGTAATTAGTGAGGGGAGAAATAGCACTGGTTAGTAGTAAGCATACTGTACCCTAGGTCAGTAAGAAAGTAACTGATCACATTATGGGTATAAATGAAAATCTGCTTTAGATAAATAAGCATGAAGCCGATAACTTTAGGAGCAACTTCCTGTGGATCTCTTAAGGTGAAAATACCGAAGTTTGGAAGGAGAAAACACGCCCTCGCTTGGTATAATTAATTTAAAATGAGTTTGGTAAATTGGCGTCTATACGTCTTCTAAATTTTCCCTCTTCATAGGTTTCCCTCCTTAGCCATACCATATGGTCTCTTTTCTGCAGCTTTGATGGCAATGAAGAGATTATCTGGGTGTATACCAGGATTCAAAAGATTATAATATTTTGTTGGTATGTGATTTCTAATGGCTTAAAGGCTCCGAACTTGCCGCAATGAATTAAGTAATGTAGTTTATACTTGCAATAAATAGCATGTTAAATAAATATGTATTTGTCATATTTTAGATATATGACGTGGGTCAAACAGAGGGTGAGCTTAGAGATTTCTATGTTCATGAGATGCGATCAGGATAGGAATAAAAACAACAATATTATAAATAGGTTTTAAGAAAGGTTTCTCTCAATTACTAAAAGGTGTTCCCCGAGCAGCAGATCAGAGGAAAGAACATAACAAAAAGTACATGAAAAAATGTTCAACCATTCGCCAATTCACCTCGACATTTCAAGACGCGCTGAAAATCCAAGATTCAAACTCAGAACTTTACAAATCCGACGCTAAGGGACTATCAGTTCGCTGATTGTGGTGCACTAACTCAACTAACCTAACCCAAAAATCGTTTCAAAGAAAAACTTGAGAGAAGAATTGGATCTCCGACGATCTATCTCTTTCCAAACAAAAGTTACTGGCAAGAGTTTACGTACAACCAAAATCGGATTAATCGATCTATTGCAAAGACGCTAATTCAAGAAAATTTGATCTCGATTAGACGGAAAATCGAATGGTGGAAAGGAATCTGTGGCGCGGTAGGGGATCTGAGTTTCCCTTATCACGCTTTCTCCCCCCTCTGACTGTAGTCTGACCAATTAAAAATGTTACTTTAGCATGAAGTAAGAGACATTATGGATATCAAAAGATTCCAGCGCAATAGGTTTAAATAGAAACCAAGGTTGTCTGCATAAATTTGGTTGCATTACATTTCATCAACACTCAACAAATTTCAAACGCAACCTTTGCGGTTGAGAGGAAAATCTCATGGATTTCGAGGTTTCTAGCTATTCGGAAATTCATTGCATTGAACCCTAATGTCTATACATAAATAAAAATAACTACAACAATAACAATAATAATAATAATAATAATAATAATAATAATAATAATAATAATAATAATAATAATAATAATAATAATAATAATAATAATAATAATAATAAAGAAATGTTCACGCATTTTGGAATAAGAAATCCACTTTAGTTAAGAAAGATATAGAAAAGAACCATATAAAAGATGAAGAAACAATTAAGAAGGATTTTTTTAAGATAAACTGAAAAAAATAAATGGAAGGGTACTAAGGAAAGAAGGAGAGGAGAGGAAAACTGGTGCAAATGGTCCAAAGAGAGAAAAATGAAACATAGTGAGAAGATGAAGGAGTAATGGAGAAAGACGAAAGAGCAAATTAAAAGGAAGAGTGTGGAAATTGTCTCGTGATCCTTAGATGACCCGAAAGAAGAATTATAGATAAAAGTAAGTCACCGGAATCATCGAATTACACATGTTCTAATACAGAAAGCAAATGTTTTGCCTTTTTGTGCATGAAGAAGGCAATCCGCAGCGCGGCAAGAGCAATTAATTAGAGTGGCGCGCACGGAAAGTGCATTCTCACCGAGCGTGTGAAGTAGGATCCCGGGCGGCGGTGAACTGGTTTTCGCTGAATGCAAAGCTCGAGTAAATAGTTAATTACTCAAGAAGAACATCGTTAAATTAAAGTAATTTGAACAAATTCAAAGAGTATAAAAATAAACACTCAGTGATTAAATAGAGAAAAATGCAGGGAAAAGTGGGGCAAAGGGGAACTGTTAAGCTTGTAGCAACAATACAGTCTACATTTTTTAAATATTGATATTTACTTCAAAAATGTTAAATACATTCTGCTATAATATATCGAAACTCTGTGCTGCTTTCAGTAAAACTGTTTTTTTTTCAGGAGTCCGCATTTTTTACAATTTGCCCCAGGGGTGGGACAATGTGGAACAAATCTAATTAGATAATACTGTTTTCTTCTTAAATAAATATCGACAAAGTCAATGAGAATATAAAAACAAATGTTGATGCAATGAAAACCGTACGTATTTTATATCTACGTACACTGCTCCCTTTTTACTGCTTGATGTTTTTTGAAGTGTGTCCCTTGGCAGAACCTTTAAGATCTCTAAATAAGGTAATTTTATGATGGCAGTTTTTCCACTTGTGCGACTAGACTTAATTGAATTTGGTCCTGATTTTGACACAGGAAGAATTTCATCAGTAAAAACTATCACGGATTCGGATTCTGCTCCACCAATGACGTAATGGGTGCAGCTTCTAATGTAGCTTTCGAATCAGTTAAGTTCATTATGCTACGCGTTCAGAATTCTTTCACATTCAGTCAGCATTCATACTGCTCGTTGGGTGTATTTCGCGAATGTTCATTCCCGCCTGAGATATGGCATAATATTCTGGGGAAATACATCTTATTGCTCCCAGACTTTAAGATTACAAAAAAAGAATTGTACGAATAATAACCAAATCCCACCCACGTGATTCTTGTAAGCCTCTCTCCATTAATCTAGGAATATTACCATTACCTTGTCTGTTGATTTACGAATCAATGGTTTTTGTAAAAAATGACTTGCTTAAGGGCGGGAATATACTTCCAGAAAATGCCGAAGTCTATTACTATAACACTCGACGTAGAAATCATATTCATCAGGTGACAGTATCAACAGCTCATTACAAAAAATTCACATACAATACATGTAAATTATTTTCTCTACGACTATAGCAGAATATATTCATTTCTCCATGTTATCGGATGCAGTAATCATGCCAATTCCACAAGCCGTGCGAGAATATTATTCTAACACACCTGTCGACCAATCGCATTCGTCCTAGTTCATTACACAACGACTTAGGGTTCTCGCAGTCGCCTACAGAGGCGCTGCGTGCTCTTCTGCAACTATCGTAAGACAGGTGAACCACGAAACAGTATGCGAATTCACATAATTGTGGCCACTTTGTAAGGTTAAAACGCTCACATTGATTTATAATTATGGATTTTTCCAGCAGTAATAGTGATGAAGATTACGTAGACTGCACACCGCCAGAGATTGTGGAAGCTGCGAAAGCATCAACAAACAACTTGTTACCAGAAAAATCAAGAAAATTTTATGACAAATCATACAATGATTTCATTGATTGGCGAAATTCAAACAGAACCAATTCTTTTGCTGAGAACGTTGTATTGGCTTATTTTACAATGCTTGCTGAAAAATTTAAACCTTCTACTTTATGGAAGGAATACTCGATGTTAAGAAGCACACTGAGTATAAAAAATGAAATACATATAGAAAAATATTCGAAGCTGCGTGCTTTCTTGAAGCGTAAAGGATAAGGCTGTGAACCCAAAAAATCAAAAATATTGACTCCAGAACAAATAAATGAATTTATAACAGTAGCTCCAGACGATTTATATCTTGCCACAAAGGTAAGAAATTTTTAGTATTATGTAGACTTGATTAAATATTACAATAGAACTTAAAGCATACTTAAAACTTCAATATCAAAGTCGTAAAGAAAGTATAGTCTACTTCTTACTAGTAGAGCCAAAATTTATTGCTTATTTATCTTTGAAAATAGACTTTATTACATGGGAGTTTTTTTCTTCCTTTCAAAATTCAAAATTTATTGCTTATTTACCCTTGAAAATAGATTTTTTTACATGGGAGTTTTTTTGTTTTTTTTTCTTCCTTTCAAAATTCAAAATGTATTGCTTGTTTATCCTTGAAAATAGATTTTATTACATGGGAGTTTTTTTTTTCTCCCTTTCAAAAATTAAAAATTTAAGTAGTATATGACTTAGTGTAGGGATCACAGAATTTTGAAAATGTGCACACAATTCACTTTTCCCCATAGCACGTCATACGCAGTTTTTAACTGTTTTTTTTACGTAAAATAAATAAATAATAAATAATACTTGCGTAGAATGGCTATTATTCACTCGTGGAAATTCCGACACTCGCTCCTACGTCGCTCGCGTCGGAAACATCCACTCGTGAATAATAGCCATCATTCTACGCTCGTTGCAGAATATACTATTACAACACTTTGCCAGATGACATTAAACGATTAAATTCGATAGAAATGTTTAAATCAAAAATGAAATCGTTTCTGCTGCATAACTGTTTCTATACAATAAGAGACTATACTGAGCATCACAAGAAAAGTAACATTAATTTTAACAATGATACATAATGCATTATTTACCATTTGGTCTGTATAAATGTGTATAAACAACCTGTAAAAAGTATTGTACTGCAGCCTCCGGGTCAATGATCTTCATCTCGATCAGGTTTTTCGTCCAGTTTCCCTGATCCATTGAGCAAATGCTGATATGGCCCCTTGTTTTGCTTCTGGACATAAATGTAACTTCATTATCTGTGCACGTCTTCTAGAATTCATTGGGAAATATAGTTATTCAAATTATCGTTTCCATGTTGTCACGGCAGGAAGTATTCCTTGACGAAGGACATGGATAAGAGCCCAAAATGTATTGCTTATTTATCTTTGAAAATAGATTTTATTACATGAGAGCTTTTTTTTTAATTTCAAAATTAATGTAGTATATGACTTAGTGTAGGGATCACAGAATTTTGAAAATGTGCACAGAATTCACTTCTTCCCATAGCACGTCATACGCAGTTTCAACTGTTTTTTAACGTAAAATAAATAAATAAATAAATAAACAAATAAATAAATAAAAAGGTTCTGCAGACAGTTCACAACTGGTCGGAGAGAAAACCTCATCAGAAAATATCTGACGGAGTGTCCCTGTGTATCTAAATCCAGAGAAAGCATTTTGTGTTGTAGCTACCCTTACAAATTTGTCTCCAAAGAGAGAACTGAATTCCTGGAGAGTCACTTTCTCTGGGTGATTTCGAAGCCACTTCCTAACAGTTGGTGAGTAAAAGGAACTAAGGGGTAACAAATTTTACCTACTAAAGAGAACGATTATAGTTGTAATAATATGCACTCAAATATTTCGAGGCAAAATGGAATAGCAACGTTTCACTCAACGCTAACACAAAACGGTTCAAAACAATCACGTTAAGCTTGTATTTGTTTGAGAAATTCAAAACCACTGAATCATAAACTTATAAAACTAAGATATTAATACAAATACTTTTGTATTTCTTCACTGTTATGCCAAAGACAATGTTTACATTACTTACGTATTTGTAAGGCACAGAGGGAAATCAGAACTAGTGGTGCGAAAATGCAACTACTTTCTCGCCCGTATTTCCAAGCAAAATTACGCGAAAAGTACTCACATTTTCCAAAAATTGTACTTGTCCTTATTTCAATCTCTATATTTCAGAAACAGATTTTATTAATAGAAAAATCTGTATCTTAAATATTTTTCTTGTAGAACGTCGCCAAAAGAAATACACTTTTGTAATTTTCGAAAAATCAGGGTTTTCAACAAACATGAGACCTTCACGATTTTCTTAAACATAAATAACTAAGAACAAATAATCAAAAACAATAGAGCCATTTCTTTGAAAATTTTGAAAATGTTCCCGGTCCTTTGTGTAACGTTTCCCTCAAAATCAAAATTATGGAGATTATGAAGAAAATCGGCTGATCGGTTTAACCGTTAGAGTTGTTCACACGAGAGACAGACGGGCGGACAGACAGACAGACGGACAGACGGACAGACGGACAGACGGACAGACGGACAGACGGACAGACGGACAGACGGACAGACGGACAGACGGACAGACGGACAGACGGACAGACGGACAGACGGACAGACGGACAGACGGACAGACGGACAGGCGGACAGACGGACAGACGGACAGGCGGACAGACGGACAGACGGACAGACGGACAGACGGACAGACGGACAGACGGACAGACGGACAGACGGACAGACGGACAGACGGACAGACGGACAGACGGACAGACGGACAGACGGACAGACGGACAGACGGACAGACGGACAGACGGGCAGACGGACAGACGGACAGACGGGCAGACGGACAGACGGACAGACGGACAGACGGACAGACGGACAGACGGACAGACGGACAGACGGACAGACGGACAGACGGACAGACGGACAGACGGACAGACGGACAGACGGACAGACGGACAGACGGAGACAGACGGACAGGCAGAGACAGACAGACAGGCAGAGACAGACAGACAGGCAGAAACAGACAGACAGGCAGAGACAGACAGACAGGCAGAGACAGACAGACAGGCAGAGACAGACAGACAGGCAGAGACAGACAGACAGACAACAATTCATAGAATGTTCTCCAAAATAGGTATTCCACGATCGGTTCAGAGAAATTCGAGGCCCTGCGATTTTAAATAGATACTTTGATATTGGAAATATTTTACATCAAGCTCCAACGTTTTCGAAATTTTCTCAAAAATGCCTTTACATTTTTTTAACTTTTATCTGATAGTCCTAAGAATGCTAAAAAAATATCGCAGGCATTATTTTCCTTTAAATCATCAAATTCGCAAAAAATTACAGAAGTTCAATATTTCCTCGGTCTTCTTAAAATACTATTTCTACAATATTAACGAGAGATGTGTCTTGAATAAATCTCTTCTTCAATGCTATTTTTAAATAAGGTCATGATCAATTTTTTGAAATATATGGAGTGTTTGTGTAATTTAGTGGGAAATATAGGCAATTTTTAACAATGATTTTCTCAAAAACGGCTCCAATTTTTTCTTTATTTTTTTCCTCTGATATACTAATGATGGCAAATAAATAAACAAAACCCGCTTAGAAAGTTGGCTTAGTTCCCTTTGTCGGAGAACTCTCCATTTTCGAAAAAAATATATTGTAAAACTACAATTTGGATGATAGCATTGTTTTCTCCTTAAATGTTCTAAAAAAATAGATCTTTAAATTAGGTCTTGAACAATTTTTTGAAAAAAAAGGAATAAACTGTTGAGTTTTTCAGAAACTTTATATGACATCATTTAAATCACATCTCCTCTTAAATATAATGTAAACTAATTGCCGCTAATGTAAATAATGACGTGAGAGATAAGTCAAAAACATTAGACTTTTAATCACTATAAATTACACTATTAGTACGTAATGATCTGTATTTTTAACGAACTGCATTCGATATTTTTATGAAAGTGAGAGAAATAGATACCACCATACAACTGATTTAAGTAACTATACAATGTCTTAAAAAGAAGCAGCGAAACAATCAATTGCGAGAGAGGGGTACGTAAGAGGGTTCATTACTCACTTCTCAGAAATTCATTCCCGCTGCAGGGATATTCTCGAGAAATATTCAATCCCTGACAGAATTAGGATTAGAAAACACTCGATTCATAGTGCCTCCAGAATTAAAAGCGCAGCAAAAAGCAGCTAGTAGATAGTCTACTTCTCAGAATAGAGATTCCGCATCGAAACGCGAAGCGGTAAAATTCAAGGCAATTCTCACATGAGCATGTCAGCGATATCTTCTTTAATCCGCCGTATCATCGCGCCACGAACACTTCTTCCTCCCGCCTCCGCGCGTCCCTGGCCTGCGTGCCCCGCTCCCCGTGCTCCCCCCCCGCGTCCTGCGCCGTTCCACCCCTTCCTGCCCTCACATCGCCCCGTCCCTCGCACTGTGCCGAGCTCCACGTCCTGCCCGCTATGCATCCCGCAGCCCCTCGCTCCCCGCCCCGCGCTCTCCATCCTTAACCTCGCTCCCCGCCCCTCGCTCCCCGCCCCTCGCTCCCCGCCCCTCCCTCCCCGCCCCTCGCTCCACGCCCCTCGCTCCCCGCCCCTCGCTCCCCGCTCCGCTGCGCTGCCCCGTCCCCGCCCGCGATGCTTCCACAGCCCCACCTCCTCGCCTTCCCGAATCCCATTCCGTCACGCACAACGTCTTGCGTAGCGTTTGGAGTACCACCCCTCACCGCCTCTCCCCCTCCCCAACCCTGCATCGTCATTCACCGCCCCGCTTCCGCTGTGTTTCGCTTTTCCTCGAAGGAGAGCGCTAGAAGCTCAAGCCCTAGAGCGCGCCGGAAAAACGCAGTATGTGAATCCTTATATTTCCATAATCGACTCATCATTCAGTTGCCTGACATTTGTTGGGTCCTGGCGCGTCCCGTCCAGAGCGCGCGCGCGGGGCCTGAGAAGATGCCAACCGCGCGCCTCCCGAAGTGCTCTCCTCGCTCCCGGAAGCCCCCGATCGCCGTCTTCTTCAACCGCCCGCCACGCCACGCCACGCCCCCCATTCTCCCTGCTCGCCGCCACCGCCGCCAGCGAGTAACGAAGGGGGCGTGCCCGACCCCTGAAAATATTCCCCAGCGCCGCGTCGCGCTGCACTGCGGAACGGCCCGCCGCCTAGCTTCGAGGAGCGGGAGCTACGGAGCGGCGAAATGTTCGAACGGTGTAGACCAAGGCTGCCCAAGTGGGCGGCCCACTTGATGTACCCTGGTCCAGTGCATATCTAGGCGCAAGCGTTGTGGCCCGCTCAACAAGTCAGGTCCACTGGAGAGGAGAAAGATGGGGGCGTTCGAGCGCGATCGGTTCTCTAGCAAAGCCGAGTGGCACGCGAGCAACTACAGCGGGCAACAGCGGGCAACAGCGGGCAACAGCGGGCAACAGCGGGCAACAGCGGGCAACAGCGGGCAGTCTGGTCACAATACTTGGATTTCAGCAGCCTTGACGTTCACGACTGGTGTTGGATGCAAGTCTCAGAGAAGAACCGGAATCGACCGAAAATATGAACTTCGAGAGCAATGTTATCGATTTCGGTAGAAAGAGTTAGGGTTTATAAGATGAAAGAACTGGGCAACTTTGTAAATATATAATACAACAAACCTTAGAATCTGACACGGATAATGGAGGTGGCGGCAGGGCAGAAAAACTTAATACCCTTGGTTTCGAAGCCTTGTGTTTCGAAGCCTATTCTCAACCGGGCCTTGATGTTTGAATTGGTATGTGGACGTAAAAAACGCAATAGAATAATATTATGCATGACCATATGTGCCCCTTGCATATAATAGTTTTAGTGAAAACCGCATCTCAGGGAACATCTTAGGTGGGCCAAATGGTATTTGGCCTGAGTGCTGAAAGCAAGGTCAGTTACTATATTATTACTGAGCAACTTTGAAATCTACACACAATAGTTTGTGACTATACACATTCTTTATTGTGTCTCATGGGGGACCTTGTAGAATGCACATATACTGATCCCAGAAAATGAATCGAAATCCGAACTGCAATGTAAAAAAGGCTAAATAACCATAAAGTGTATTCTCTAGTTATATTTTCAAATGTTTCAACCGTCATATATTACCACAATTTTCAGGAACGACAAAAAGTATGCTGTGCATCAAATAAATGCAGGTCACTATAATTTCATAACAATAGGCGAAACAAAGACCTTTTTACAACTGTTGACGGGAGCTGAAGTGTAAATTAGAAGACGTGAGAAGCTTCTGAAGCTTCTAAATTAAGAAACAAAAGACGTTTTGTAAGTAACATCCATCTTTGTGTTCGTAGTGATATTTTTAATCTGGAAATCAAAGGTACTGACAAACGCAATGCACACTTTGACTATTTTTTTACGTGATCACTTCTGATTCTGGTCCAATTGTCCCAGCATGCAAATAACTTTCAAAATAGCCAAGATTAGACTGCTCTTCAAAAGAGGCAATCAAAATTAAATTAAAAAATAACGGCCTATTTCTCTTTTGTGAGTTTTCTCAAAAATATTAGATATTTCTATGTTCGAATGAAAAAAATTCTCTGTAAATACCAAGCATTTTTGGAATACCATCATAGTTTTACAAAATTTAAATAAACGGAATTAGCTATATTTTATTTTTTCGTAAAGATGTGGCTTTATCACTGGATCAAAATTAAGCACAGATTCAAATACTTTCGAGTTTTTCATAAATGCAATATTTCATATCATTTTACATTCAATATAAATTTCATATGAAATTTGTGGAATTGCTCTAGAATGGTAACATTTCTACCTTACACAACGTTCTCAGAAAGAAGAAATACCGTACAGGATAGAAGGCACGTTATTTACTCGCCATTCCGATTCATTGCAAATTGCACATGGGCCTCCGGAGGGTTCCATTTTAGGACCTATTCTCTTCCTTATGTACGGAAAGGATCTGTCCTTGACGATTGGAAACCAAATAAAAGTTATTGTTCCTGATGATACGAATATTCTTTGCAATAAAACACAGTAAAAAGTACAATATAGATGTTTCAAATTAATTCCGTAACAACAAAGTAATAGTAAACGAAGGAAAAATTATTCCCATGAAGTTTTCTATTACAAATAAACAACTGAACACACAACGCCCTTGAACGATATACCATTTACAGATGTTAAGGTACCCATATTTTTGGACCTCTAAATTCAATGTGACCTAAATTGAAGGTCCATGTAAATGAAATGAACAAAAAATTAAGTTCATTATGTTACGACTTCAGAAATCTTTCAAATTCAGTAAGCATTCGCACTTTTCGTTGTGTATATTCAGCTAAGTAAAATATTTTTTACTTCATATATACCGTGCATCAAAAATATATATCTCCCAGACTTTTAGATTACTGAAAAGAAATGTGCAAATAATAAGCAAAACTCGACCACGTGATTCTTGTAAGCCTCACTTTATTTATCTTGGAATTCTAACATTGCATTACCTGTTGATTTACATATTACTGGTTTTTGTAAAAAACGGCTTACTGAAGGGTAGGAACATATTTTCAGCCAATACAGATACATAAAACTATAACACTCAACGAAGTAATAATATTCATCCGGAGTCAGTATCAACAGCTTACTACAAAAATTTCCCACACAATACATATAGATTATTTTACAACCTACTGCCATATATCATTAAACGATTAAAATCGATCCACAGATTTAAGTCCAGATAAAATCGTTCCTGCTGCATAAGTGTTTCTAAACAATCAGAGACTACACTGAACAACAAAATAGAAAATAATATTGATTTTAACTGTGATATTTAATGGATTAGTTACGATTTGGACTGTGTAATTCTAAAAGGCTAAATATGACTGTAACAAGTATTGTATCTCTGCTTGTGAATCAATGACTCCCATTTCAAACAGACAATTCGTCCAGTTTCCCTGACCCTTTGAGCGAATGCTGAGATAATCAATTGTTTTTCTTCTGGGCATAGATGTAATTTCACTAGCTGTGTACTTTTCTTGAGTCCAGTGGGTAAAGTACTTATTGAAGTTATCATTCACTATGTTCTCGTGGCAGTAAGTAGATTCCTTCACGAAGGACAAGTTGAGGGATAATAACCAAAATATGTAGCTGATTTGCTTTGGAAAATAAATTTTATTACTTGGGACCATATATTGTCTTAAAAGTTCTTGCTAAAAACGCTCGTTTCCACCTGTAAAAGATATACCCGCTTGTTACAGGTATATATAGTCTTTTTGAATTGTCGTATGCTGTTGTATTATGTACTATACATTATTCATACATTATTCTGGGTCAGTGATCTATATCAGGCTTTTCTCCCAATTTCCCTGATCCTTTGACCATATGCTGAAAAGACGCCTTGTTTTTCGTCTGGAGAAACTCGTAGTATAACTATTTGTGCACATTTTTTTCGAGGTGAGGTAAGTATTTATTTAAATAATCGTTCTCTATATTCTCGCGGTATTAAGTCAATTCCGTCACGAAGGACACGGTAAGGGATAATTTCCAAAATCCTTAGCTAATTTGCTCTTGCAAATAAGTTTTTATTACACAGCAGCGAATATTTTCATATCTATTCCTTTCAAGAACATTTATTGTTGCCTGTATTCGTAATTCAACATAATACGTATCTGATGACAGAGATTCTCGAGCTTAAGAAACCGTGCACAGTTTTCGTCGTTACATAAATAAAATATAATAAAATCGCACAATATTGTCCTTTTCCATATTTAATGATCTATTTCAGATGGATAGATGGCAGTGAGTTCTTATACTATCTTTACATTATTCCAGTATAAAATAAAGAACGATTTATGACTATGAGAAACGCAAGGATCTGACAACGTAATTTTTTTTTCTAGGGCTCTAATCTAGCCAACAGCCGGTTGCCCTTTACGTCCCTACGGGACGCATATTCAACCATACACCAGACAAACACACTTGCGGGCTCCTCTGATCTGGGGTCAGCAGAACGCGAGGCCCTTCGCGACAACACATACAAAGTCAAGGGACAAACAACCACGCCCAAGGCGGGACACGAACCCGCGACCCCTCGGACCGAAGCACCGAGTCGGTACTCGCTCTTAGCCACCTCGGCCATCCAGGTCAGCACGTAATAATTTAATGAATAAAATACCAAATTGACTTTGTAATAAATACGAGTCAGTCCAAGTAATAAGTGAATTTAATATCTTCCTGATTATTTTCATTGATTAGCTAATAAAGGCTTTCAGTTCTAAAAATGAAACACAAATTTAATTATCTTGCAACTTGATTTATTAGCAAGAAATTAATTTGATATGATTCAAGTCAATTCTGAAACATATGAAAGTACGTACGTAAAGAGACCAATGCAAGACATCGATACAAATATGAATTGATACATTAAGAACACAAATGTTCAATTTTTATTTCTGTGAAGACAACGGGAGGCGTCCGTGAAGACTTTCGTCTTCCAGAAAACACTGCAAAACGTGCTTTCTCGGGAAACGAAGAACGCATTTTTTCTTCAGTTTCTTTCCGAACGTAGGCAAGGATTAAATCATTGTATTCATTTCTTCGAGTAGTTAAGAAATGTGGTAAAAATTATGAACTTCCTTTTAAAAATCGCAAGAGTATCGATATCTCAAGAATTAAAAATGCTGTAGAAAAGAAGAAGATATATGCGACTTCCCCATCATCTGCAACAACTTGGCGTAAAGCACATTCTAATACCTCAAAGTGTTTCGACGATATTCGATATAACAGGTGGTCCATCAGCACATTAAACTGGAATTCCTCTTTTAGCTGATAGTGTCTAAGCTTCAAAGTTTAGGTCTTCAGTTATTTTGACTGAAACCACTGTAATCTCCTTGAATGATTGATTGTTGATTGTTATAAACTCGCACCAGGATTCATAACTGGCAGGCTTGTTTGTTCTTCCGGCAATAGAAAATGAACTACTGTGACTACGTTTACAGTTCTAGAAGTTATTGGTCTTGCGTCCACCGTTGATGAAGCACACATTACAATCGTATGGCGTGGCATTTCATCGATAATTGCCAAAAAACTGACTACCAAATGAACGTTAAGTTCGTCAGGAAAATGAAATTTCAGTTCCACTAGCTGGTCACATCAACTAAGCATTAATTGTCATTAATCTTTACACACAATAAACAGTACTCCTACTGTCTCACTGTCAAACGATCGGATACTACAAAAGAGCTGACAATGTCTTGCAAGTGAACGCCAACATCCATTCTGTGACCACAATCACAAACGATCAGATCCACACGACACGACACAACGTTTACCTCTCGGCGACTGAAGTCGGGCATTGGTTGCAGATACTGAAACAGGGGCGGCTTGCAGGGAAGTGCCAGTGTGTCATAGCACCACCAAAGAAAATGAAGGAAAAATAATAATAAATATGTGTATAAAATTGCGTTTGTTCAAAATCCTAGCGGTTGCTCGCTCTGGTCGGTAGTTTCCGTGGTTTTTGGGATCACCGCCAGGCGAATGTCGGAACAGTACGCTAATGAACGCGCCAAGGACCGTGCGCGATTCTTTCCTTCCTCTTCCTTATGCTATCCTCACCCTTTACTTACACACACCCACACTTACATTACACTATCACACATGCCGGGAGACCAGACGAGAGCTTGAACTGGCTGAGGCGGTATGTTGGTGGGTGACACGTGGTTAGGGAAAACCCCGCGAGCCGACGAGTAGGTGGGTGCCGGATCTCGACATTCAGCAGGTGAAGATCACCACCTCACTCTATATGTGTCTGCAGGCGAATTCTAGCGGCCGGCTGCTCAGATCGGTAGTTTTCGTGGATTCTCCGATCAAACCAGGCGAATACCGGACCCTAACAAACGGGCTACGTACCACGCGTGATCTTTCCTTCCTCTTCTTTGTCCTATCCTCCCTCCTTTCTTACATAAATGTACACTAACATGCACTACGCTATTGGTTGGGACAAGTTGGGACAAGTTGGGAGCTTAGAGCTTGTCCCGGCTGGGGCGGTGATACCTGGTTGGGGTGGTACCCCGCTAGCCGAAGGTAGGTCGGCTCCGGATCTCGCCCTACAGGGAGGGAAGACCACCGCACCTTCCGGGGAACATGCACTACATTTACGGGACTCATTACCTTAGACGCACCCGGAATCACTAACAATTAATCAATCGTGCGACACAAGCAAGCACTATACTTACTAACGACCTTAGCAGTTAAGCTTACTGGACTAATAATATACTAGTTTACTTGGCATAGCTTACAGAAATAATGACCTTAGCAGTTAACGCGTTTGGAATCACCAATCCATCAATCGGAATTGGGCGAGCGGACGCTCGCTACTGGGTGACCGACCGATTTCTCCTCTTTCCCAAGGAGCGTCCCGGGCCTTGGCAGAGCCTCAAGCGCCCCGCGCGGCCCGACTGGCCCCGCGACCCGAGCGCGCAGAGCACGTAAAACGCCCACGAAGACAACCGAGACGACGCGGGGCAGGGCGGGCAGATGCCTCCCGAACTGGGCAGCGAGGGAGAAAAACGCATCGCGATTGAATATTTATGACAAAATATAAATCACACGGCGGCAGAAGCGAACGAGGCCGCGCCGTTACCTTGGCGGGCCGCTCCAGGCCCCTCCAGGGCGCCCCAGGCCCTTCCAGGTCGCGCTCAGGCCGAGCTTCACGGTGCACCTGTGCTATCAAGTCGTCTCAAAATTCCCGCCGACCCACTGCACTTGGCGGTGCCTGTAATCATCCCATATATCATCGACGTGATTCAATTTTATACTACTAATTTTTATAAAATGTTATGTAATTTATAAAAAGTTGAATGATAGCAATCGCATTGCGCTTGTCAGAAATGTGAACAACTTGGTGACAAGATAATAGAATACTTAATCCCTTTCAGTTTTTAAACTTGAGAAACGTTTTTCGTCAATCATAAATCTTTTTCCATTCTTCGGAATTAATTGGAGAACATGTGAGCTCTGAATTTCTTTCGCCAGGCAAGAAAGTTATATATGCTGTAACTAAAAACATAATTTTAATATCTGTTAATATTGATCTAATAGTGTTGGCAATTTAACTGAAATTTGTCTGCTAGTAGTTTTGTATTGAAAAGGGTATTGCCGAAGGGTATTGTCGGTGTTCAGTATCATCTCTAATATTTGAACACAATTATTTAGGGAAAAATATATTGTTTATGCCATTAATCCATGCACAGGGCAAACAATATCGGAAGCCCTGCGCATCGTCAATAACGGTGACAACAGTGACGTTTCTCCAGTGTCACAGATTCCAGCAAGAGGCGAGGCCACGGACATAAGCCTCGCAGCAACGCCACTCCCGACCAGCACCGAGGGCGGCATCAACCGTGCCTTGCTCAGCCAGAACTACTCGTCACCACAACCACCTCAGGCAAAAGGCTCAGAAAAGGTCAGTCAGTGAAAGTGAAAGTGAAAGTGATAAGAATAGGAATAAGAAAATTAATCTGTCCAGTGACAATCCGAGGGTAAACTCAAAAAATCCACCGAGCAACTGAATAGCTACCTGTTGATAACAGATTCTCTGAACTCGGCGGAGAAAGTGATGATCGAGAGGACAATAGATTTCTATTCATTAATGAACAAAATTATGACCACACAAAGTCTACTGTTAAAATAATTTGTAGCTCACATTCCGAATGTTGCAGAATTCAATAGGGAAATTACGATTAAAATAACTAAGCAATTCACTTCGACCATTGTCAATAACAAAATTAAAGTGCTTTTCCAAAATATTTCAGTCTTAGGACTGGCAATAAAATATCTAATAATAAAATCCACTTGTGAGCCGGATGCAATGGGAATAAATTTAGGATGTTTTTGAACAGCCGAAACATGGGAAGATTCATGTACAAAGTATGAGATTTTTTCGAGATGGGCGAGCGACCAGAGCTGGACCACTTGAAACGGATTGACCCGTATTAAAGAATGGTAAAAAATGGGTGCTAGTCCTATTTTGGACACTCTTCCTTTATTTAAAAAATATTACATTGCTAAAGTTCTCGTACAATATTGAAGATAGAGAATTTTGTCTTTACTGAAATCTGTTTTAATAACTTAGATCTTTAAAAAATATTTTCAATTTTTTTCAAAACGAGCAGTTTTGGCGTAATTTTTACTTGAATTTAATGTAATTTATAAAAGAACATTTTCGCAAAAACTGCTCCAAATTCTTCAATTTTTTACACAGAAAGATCAAAAGTCGCTTAAAAATGGCGCGGATCTCATTTTCGTTGAACTCTAAATTTTCGAAAAAAGTATGATAGAAATAATGGGAGAGACTATTAGATTTTTAAGATTCGTCAAATGTTAGGCAGAGGGACTTCGTGCTACAGCGGTAAAGGGCATGGTGGGGTTGACTCCATGGACATTGAGTTCGAATTTCCACCAAAATTACTCACTGTGCTACACCATTTTGATAAGAGTACTTTGCTATTCTACCAATAAAATAAAGAAAATATTTGGGGTCAGTTTAAGAAATGTTTAAAAATATCGTTGAGGCTTCATGTAAGGTATCTACAAAAATTAAAATATCAATCAAATTGCAATTATTTGCAAATTCAAGTATCCGTAAAATCAGTGAGTTCGATAGGAGATTATCAAATTTTATTAAGATTCTGGGTACGGTCTAGGCGCTAATTTTGTTCACATACAGATGTTTTGCGGAAGCCTATTTTTCGGTATCAAGGACCAACAACACGGATTCTGGATACACATCATATTAGAGAAAGTCATTTACATATCGGGGTAAGAATTATCCATTTTCTGGGACCATGAACCCACTGGGGATGCTCCTTAAGAACTCGAGGGCGACGCCCTCCACAAAAAAGCCACTTACGGGAAACGCAAAACGTTTTTTGCACTAAATCTTACACTACGAAATCTTACACTAAAGCGACTCGTTTCATCTGAGCAATACCATTACAAACGGACAACTAACGCGTGGATCTTTCCTTCCTCATCCTTGTCCCCACCTGGCCGTTTACACAAACATACACACACTTACATGCACTACACTATCACACATGTTGAGAGACTAGTTGGGAGCTTAAAGCTTGTCCCGATTGGAGCAGTGTCCTGTGTAACTTTTCGTATACAATTACATGTTTACCTCACATGTTTATTAACGTTTCGTAAACAAATAATGAATACTGTTCCTCATATTTTTATTATTACGATAGCAACGTTGATGTTGATAACGAGAGACAGAGAATTTTGTGTAAGACAACGAATTGTAATAAAGTATTTAAAAGAATCTACCTTGTCCCAATGTTATTTGGAAGGAATTACTAACTATATGAAAGACACTGAAATGTTACAGTAGAATATTGGTGGCAGAGGCGGAACGTTACACCCGTTGGGGGTGATACTTGGAGAGGGAAACCAACGCAAGCTGTCATGAAGGTCGGCGCCGTATCTCACCATCCAGCAAGGGAGAAACACCGCAACCACCCGGGATTATACATTCATGTGTCATTCACTAACAGGACTAATGACCATAGCATTTGACGTGCCGAGAAACATTGATCAGGGGTGTTTTCCCTCCGCTGGAACGAAAGATCTGGCGCTGACCGTGACCCAATCTTCCCCGCTGGAGACACAAGGAAAAAAGGAAGCCTCTGCAAGACTACATGTAGGTCAGCATCGACCTTACATTCTGCCCGGGAAGGAACACTGTCAACACACTAATATTCTGTGTAGGGTTATTGAAAATTTGAAGTGTCAGTGTTCTTTGGTCTAATACTGAAATGAGTTTTATGACATTATGATATTTTTCTGCATTAAAAATTGGGTAACTTTTATACCTTATTGAGCGACTATGTTTTCGATTCTTTTTTGTTTCAGATCAAGTAATTTAATGCATCGTCTACAATTAATTTTTAACCATTCTGATGCTAAAAAAGATTCATGATCATATATGACACACTAATATACACACAGGTATACCTTATGGAATATGATACTCACAGGTATACCTTGTGGAACGACCAGTTCCATCATATGGAACAAGGGTTAGTGTACTGTTCCTGTTAACGCATTTTTTTCTCTCGCCGACTATCGAACTTACTGTCGTCTCTCGTGGCTCAGAGCAAAGTCGCTCATCTTTCACCAAGGAGGTCCGGGTTCGATTTCCGGACAAGCTCATGTAAAATTTGTTCCAACAAAAAGAGTCGACCTGCTTCACCGGGGCTAGTCCAATTCCTGTGAAGTGTCCTAAACCTTACCCTTTTCCTAATGTCTTCCCAATTCGGACCACTAGGTAGTGACGTAGGGGCGCGTGGAGTAAGAGGCGCGTACGAGGACTTGCTACCTGGCGGTCCTCTTGGCAACTGACAAGACGAGACGAGACTCTGAAATACAGAGGGCGCTGGAAAGAATTGGAATGGAAAGAATTCAGGAAAAGAATAATAATCAAAACCCCCAAATTCAATCATCTAAAAACGCCTTTATAAATTGAAATTTCAATAGTGTTATTAAACGATAAAATCCCCTGAGCTATCGCTCAGTAACAAAATAACATAGCACATAATAACTCAAAAACACATACTAAATTACCAGATCCCTTATTAACCATAATAAAAAACAGAAACAAAATAAGAAGACTTTGGAACAACAATAGAAATCCCCAACTAAAAATAGAACTTAGCATGCTAAACGCCATGACCAAAGAAGCAATTAAAGAATACCGTCACTCGTCCTTTAACTCCTTAATTCAATCCCTAAGCACAATTAACAACTCATTTTGAAAATTTAGGAAAAAACATTAAGAAAGGAGAACACCATCCCTCCGGTAACCACGCCCACTGGAAAAAAGCCGAAGCATTAGCTGATTACTTCGAATGTACTTTCTCACTTAATAACACTCCAGTCCACCCAGAACACATAAAAATTGAAAATTCTGTTTCCGCTCCGAACTATAATGTCCCACAAAAATTAAATTCATTTCACCCAACGAACTTAAGAATATAATAGAAAACTTCCCCTCAAAAAATGCACCAGGACAAGGCAATATCAACAATAAGATTCTTAAAAACCTACCCAAACCAACAATAGCCTTCATAAATAATATTCACGACTCAATATTAACAATAGGTTACTATCCAATACTTTGGAAAAACTAAAAAAATATTCGTGTTCTAAAACCATATAAAAATCACAATATACCAGAAAGTTACAGACCAATCAGCCTATTACAAACACTGTCAAATGTTTTAGGGACGTTACCGTAAGATGGGGTTACTTTGTGACTAGTGGGGTAACATTGTGACAATCAGCCAAATTTCGTATTTTTGAATCTCGCGCCGTGATCGTAATGAGACAGCAGCTGACGGTAGCCAGACTGTAGACAGCTTGAACAGAGGTAACTAGTACCCAGAGCCTGAAGCTTCCATCTTTCCCGTGCTGTTTGCCTGTATATGTAAACATCGTTTTGCGTTGTCGCTGAATATCAAGCAAACTTTGTTCTGAGGAGTGGCGTACAGTTACAAACGGTCTATTGGCATTAAGAAAACCTCAAAAACTGTCACAAATAACCCCCGCTTACGGTAATTCTGAAAAGGTGAAACAACTATTTAAATAAAACCCAAAACATACCCAAACATCAGTTTGGCTTCTTTAACCACGTTTCCACTTCACATCAGCTTCTCAGGCTAAATGAACATATTCATTCAGCATTCCAAGATAAAAAGCACACAATAGCAACTTTCTTGGACTATCACAAGCCTTTGACGAAGTTTGGCACCAAGGCTTACTATTCAAAATGCAATCCATGGGAATTCTACTCTATCTGGTCAACATCATTAAACATTTTTTAACTGACTTTCACAGTGAGAGTAGAAAACCACAAATCAAGCCTCCGTAAAACACAAGCAGGCTTACCACAAGGATCCCCACTTTCACTAACTCTGTTTAATATTTACTCGTCAGATATACTGACCACAAACCAGACCCATATAGCACAATTTGCAGCCGACACGGTAATTTAAAAATCCAGCCAATCAATTAAAACCATTAGTGAAAAAATACAACAACACTTAGACAGAATAGAAAACAAATTGGTCAACAAATTGGAAAATTAAATTAAGCCCAACAAAATCCACTACCAAAATATTATCGCTAAAGCACTTCTACACTCCTTCCCCCTTTACAATAGCACAATAAAATGGACTCCTTACTGCCAAACAGTCAAATACCTTGGGCTAAACTGAGACACAAAACTGAACTCGAGTTCCCATATTACGACCAAAACTCAAAAAACAAAATGCAAAATAGCACAATTAAAACCTCTAATAAACTGCAAAAGCTGCCTATCAATAGACAATGCCATAGAATTATACAAAACAATAATTAGGCTCTTAATGGCTCTTAATGTTATACGCATGCCCCGTCTGGAATAACGCATCAGCTACAACCATAAATAAACTGTATATAATACAAAATAGATTTCTCCGATTAGTACCTCACGCTCCATTGTTTATATCCAACAAACAAATAAACAAAGAACAGCATATAACATCCATAACCCACATAACAAACACATAACCCGTCTCTTCAATAACGTTTACACAAATATCAACTCACACAACTATACCACACGCCATCCACTTCAACCTCGCCTCAACAGACTATACTCCAACACGAAAAAAAAACAGTTACCCTTTTAACGCCTTCCTGAACATATTTTCTAATTGTTAACAGTTGGTACAGTTCGTAGCTTCCTACCCCTTCCTGTAGTTAGATTTAATTTTTTAGATTAGAAAATAAGAATAGTTGTAAGCCATTAAATACACATGAAAAAGTGATTGCAACTGAGCTGTGTATAACCGAATGAAAAATAAATATGTATAATAATAAAACAGTAATGAAATGGCTAGCATAATTACTTTGTTTATTTAGTACCAGCTAGCATAATTACTTTAAGATAGGCCCGCACCTCCGCTTCATAAGCCTAATCGGAGCACCCTTCAATACCCTTCCATACACCTGCACCTTTCTATACCCTTGATAGATAAATAAAAGCTCGACTCTCCAGGGTCACTGGTGGGTGGAAAATTGAAAAAGACAGGGGGGTCAGTCTCAGCTAGTCAGTCTGGCAGTCCCCCCAGGCTCATCTACGCAGTCAGTACAGGAGTCGAGAGATGGAGCTGGGTCAGTAACTGGAGAGATCGCCGCAACGGAGACGAGGGGCTGCACACTGACGGCCCGAAAGAGGTCCCGGTCCGAAAGAGGCCGGGCCTGAATGCACACGGAGATCTACGAGGAGAGGTGACTCTGTGGAAAAGGGCGAGTTGCCCACCCACGCCGTGAACGGTCCAACCTGGGGGTGTGGCCCGTGACCGGAGGGTATCGGTGCCGGCGGAAGAGGCATCCGCGTCTCAATTGATTAATTGATTGATTGATGATTCTGAGCGTGTCAACTACCAACGTCATAAGTCCCGTAGGTGTAGTGCATGTTTTTCATCTGGAGGAGGCGGTGATCTTCCCCCACTGCATGGCGAGTTTCGGCGCCGACCTACCGTCGACTACTGGAGTTTTTCTCAACTAGGTCCTTTTCCTAGGTACTTTTCCCACCCACCGCCCCAGCCGGTACAAGTTCAAAGCCCCCGATCGGTATCCCGGCATATGTGGTAGTGTAGTACATGTTAGTGTGTGTGTGTGTGTGTGTGTGTGTGTGTGTGTGTGTAAGGGGTGAGGATAGGACAAGTAAAAGGAAGGAAAGATCGCGCGCGGTCCGTGGCCCGTTGGTTAGGTTACTGCTCCGGCATTCGCCTGGTCTTGATCGGAGAAACTACGGAAAATTACCGATCAGAGCAGCCGGCTGCTAGAATTCTCCTCCAGACACCGAATGAATTCGACCTCGCTCACAAGCTAGTGTCAAAAATCCTGCCGCCCCGCCGTTGGAACTCCAACCTAGGACCTCGCGGTCAGAGGTACTGCACCAGTGAATGCACTGAGCCACCGCTTCCGGTCCGCGTCTCAAGCACAGTCCTTATTTGGATTTTGGATATGTTGATTCAGAGGATTTTGTATGGTAAAACTTACTTAGTGAATACAAAGTGATTTAGCAGATGTGCCACTTTTATTTACTGGACATAACAAGATGTATTTCAGGAAAATTCAGACATATTACGCAGGAAACTACAACAGTTGCTGAAAGAAGTGGAGCGAGTTGAAAATATAGCGTACATAAAAACATTAGAATAATCGTATGTTGCGCTTCATGCGCAAGTTTTGTGTGGAAACTTCAGAGCTGCCGCAAGGTCACTTACAGTACATAAAATGCTCCAAAGAAGAGGAAGATACGAGAAAGTGAATTAAGGATTGAGAAGAATACTGTGTAAAACGTGATAATTAAGTTTTATTATTTTAAACCTGTCATTTATGTCTTTTGTGTTCTTCACATATTATTTTGATACAAGTGTTTTTAATACTGTGCATTCTATATTGTTAGCAAATATACTCAATATTTCTTCTTAATACATATCGCAAATAAAAGTACGTATTTTCACTCCGATTAAACCTTAATGACATTTTCCTTGCCACTTTTAGGCGTCAAGAAATCCTCCACATCGTTGTAAGGCACAAAGTGCCGCGCGTGCCCGCATACGATACAGGAAAGAGTGAGCCCGTTCAAGTGTTAAACGGGTAAGTTGATATTCTTTTACACGTAAACGATGTGCCTCCGTCCATTAGAAACGGAAAAAATTCAGTTTGCTGCTTACTTGAATATTCTTTGCAAAACAATATTGTAAATGGCACGAATTCAAATGATTTAAATTGGTTTCGAAATAACAAAGAAATTGTAAACGAAGGGAAAATCATTTCAATGTAGGTTTCTTTCTCAAATAAACAATTATTTACCCTATCCCAAATAACGAAGTTCAATTGACTGACATTAAGATAACAAAATGCCTGGGTTCATCACTTCAGCCAAACCTCAAATGGAATATCAATTTAAAAGAACTGTATACTAAATTAAGTTATGTTAGGCATTCAGAATTCTTTCAAATTTGGTCAGCCTTCATGCAGCTTGTTGCATGTATTTTGCGAATGAACTATACCGCCTGAGATATGGAATAGTTTTTTAGGGAAGTACATCTTATGGTAGGCAGATTTTTAGATCACAAAATTAATATTCTTAATACAAATCCGAATAATAAGCAAATTCCATCCGCCTGATTCCAGCAAGCTTCTCTTCACTGAGCTTGGAATATTATTATTGCCTTGCTTATTTACCAATCTGTAGCGTTTGTTACCACCTGATGAGGTCACCCAACAACAACACTCACGTGACAGGGCACGTGACAGGGCTTTAGCACCTCCTGCAGTTTTTGAATGGTTGAAGTTATTGCAACGCAATTTTCACGGAAGTGCATGAGGGAATGGAGCTAATTGATATATGTATTCATTTCTAATATATCACTTGTATTTTATGAGATATTGAAGTAACTTTGTTTTTTTAAATGAAACTATACATATTTTTAATCTGCCATGAGCTAAAAAAGACGAATCCAACATATTGTGTATCGTATATGTTAGATAAGCTTTTTTTTGGAGTAATTTTTATCTTTTTGCGACTCGCGTTTAACGGATATTTAGAATGTAACAGTCCGCCACAATAATTAAAATGTGAATAACAATATCTCTACGGCATATTACTTGCTACACCATTCAGTATTGCTGGGGAAATCTACAATGTGATATCGGTAACTGTTTAAAACTTATGAGGAGTCGTACGGTAGTTGGGGTTTTTGCTGTATATTTACAGTGTTTTAATTAAATTTACTAGATTTATAAACATGAACATAACTTACCTCTCTAAAAATTTACAAAAATGAAAGAAAGGAAGGAAGAAAATATATAATTTAAAGGAAAGCAAGAAATATTAATTCTGATTTAATTTTGGTTACAGTGAAATTTTAAATCGAAAGAAAAATAAATTTATATCTTTACCTGCCCGTTAGTTCCTTTATAGTATTTTTTTTTAAAAAAGCGGGCCTCAATGGTATGGATGATTGCACTTGCTTGTGAACCTTTGTACAGGACTTTGATGATGACACATGGCAGAACCAGAGCCAGCTGTGATACATAGATTTTAAAAGGGCAGAAAATTTTCAGCGGTGTGCCATGTCACCCTTGCAGTTTACAGAAAACTGGCAAATGCCCGGAAAAATCAACCCTCCAACAATTACCGGTCTAATAAGATCTTGTATTTGTTCAATCAAGAAACAATTCAAATAGCGAATTAATATGACTATAAATATTACTGAAACCATTGCTGGCGACTAATATTAAAAATTAATTGGTAGCGTTTGAAGCCAATGAGGTTTCAATCAAGCCACATTACAAAGATAAGACCTTCGCGAGTGAGACGATGCTCAAATTTTCAGATTCCGGACATCAGACACAACAGCAACATGTTTAGTAATTATATTTTGTAAAACTAATTAGAAAACATACAGTGCAACATTTGTGCAAACGTTCTTCAGTTTAGCCCTATGATGAGAAAAGGATATGTACAACAAATCATAAGATTCTTTCACCAACACAATTCCTACAATTTTCTTCTCTTCAGAAAGAGAACAAGAAACTGCAGTTGCAGTTTATTTATTTTTTTATTTATTTTATTTATTTTACGTCAAAAAACAGTTCAAACTGCGTATGACGTGCTATGGGGAAAAGTGAATTGTGTACACATTTTCAAAATTCTGTGTTCTCTACACTAAGTCATATACTACTTAAATTTTTAAAAAAACCCTCCCATGCAATAAAATCTATTTTCAAGGATAAATAAGCAATACATTTTGGCTCTTATCCATGTTGTCCTTCGGAATAATACTTCCTGCCGCGACAACATGAAAACGATAATTTGAATAATTGTATTTCCTACTGAATTCTAGAAGACGTGCACAGAAAATGAAGTTACATTTATGTCCAGAAGCAAAACAAGGGGCCATCTCAGCATTTGCTCAATGGATCAGGGAAACTGGACGAAAAACTGGACGAAAAACCTGATCGAGATGGGGGTCATTGACACGGAGGCTGAAGTACAATAGTTGTTATAGGTTGTTTATACACATTTATACAGTTCAAATGGTAAATAATGCATTATGTATCATTATTAAAATTAATTTTACTTTTATTGTGATGCTCAGTATAGTTTCTAATTGTATAGAAACAGTTATGCAGCAGAAACGATTTCACTTGGGATTTAAACTTTTCTATCGAATTTAATCGTTTAATGTCTTCTGGCAAAGTGTTGTAAAATAATGTACATGTATTGTATGAGAGTTTTTTGTATTCAGCTGTTGATACTGTCACCTGATGAATAAGATTTCTACGTCGAGTGTTATAGTAATAGACATCGGCATTTTCTGAAAATATATTCCCGCCTTAAGCAAGTCATTTTTGACAAAAACCACTGATTCGTAAATCAACAGACAAGGTAATGGTAAAATTCCTAGATTAATGAAGAGAGGCTTACATGAATCATGTGGGTGGGATTTGGTTATTATTCGTACAATTCGTTTTTGCAATCTAAAAGTCTGGGAGCTATAAGATGTATTTTCCCAGAATGTTATGCCATATCTCAGGCGGGAATGAACATTCGCGAAATATACACAACGAGCAGTATGAAGGCTGACTGAATTTGAAAGAATTCTGAACGCGTAGCATAATGAACTTAATATTGTGTTCAATTCATTTAAATGGACATTCCATTTAAGGTTTGACTGAATTGAGAGACCTAAAAATATTGTTGCCTTAACATCAGTCAATGGTACACCGTTCATTTTCAATGGAGTACAGAATTGTTTATTTGAAATGGAAAACTGCATTAAAACCGTTTTCTTTTCGTTTACTATTAATTTGTTATTTCGGAACCAATTTTAAACATATGATATTGTACTATTAACGGTTTCTTTATTGCAAAGGATGTTCGTATCATCTGCAAAGATAACCGTTCTCCCGTTTCGAATCGTCTAGGGCATATCGTGTACGTAAAGTAGGAACAGAATAGGGCCTAAAATCGATCCTTGAGGAACTCCACGTGCAATGGGCAAACAGTTAACACTTTAAAGTAATTTCTCCACATACTGCAGGTTCTTAATTTTGCGGTGACTGTTCAGTAGATAAATATGCTCTTGAATAACATCTTGGATAAAACTGTCTATGAATATATATGACACTATGAAGAACTAAAGCATTCACCCAACTTTTGTCATCAATTTGCACTCGTACATTGACGTTTAACTTTACATAGTACTAACTTTTATTATAGGGATAAGAGAAGTGCTGCAATTACGATCCCACTTTTGGAACTTTTTAATTGACAATAATTCAAAGTACTCGCAACCTTAAATTATAAAAGTCTGAAGTCTCTTCACAGTTTAAAATGTAACAAATTGTTTAGTTCGTTTGTTAAGTTTATAGGATCTTTACATCATATTTTTACAATCAATGATGAGGAAAACTTTCATACGAAAAAATTTCACTCAAAATGAACGCAAATTACAATTCCGATCAGTTAATTGCTAATATTTCTCTTAGTTCTCGTTCAGATAGCAATTCAAGAACTGACCAGGCGTGATATCGCTTCATTTAGTTAATCGTCCTGCACGGTTCTTTTAACGCGTCGATGGCGGGACTAATTCAGCACCGCGTTAATACGTAACCCCAGAAAATCCGATTATGGAGTTCTTCCTGGGATTTTACTCGCAGAAGTTCAGTGCAATAATTCATTACGACTGAAATGACATATATGACTCATTACGACTGAAATGAGATATAATTGGCTATCAGTGAGGAAAATTCCAAATCTATAGAAGCTAAACATATAATACAAGAAACATTTTACGTAATAAAATAAAATTTAACATTGATTTTATACTATTTTTTCGTATGAATTGAACGAGTAATATTTAAAAGAAGAACTTGTTCATTCTTGTTTATCAAATAACAATTACAATATTGAAAATCAGGCTATATCTATTGCCAATTTATGCACAGCGAAAACCACAAAAGAAATTTCTGCTCGAAATGACTGCAATGAGAATTTTTCATAGGCAGTATTTCTTCACGCAATTTTGATATGTGAATATTTACATCTATTTACTTATTGAATTTGTATAGAATTTTCTTGCTAAAAAGCACAGCAAATTGTATAAAAATTGATTAAATAAATCATATTATTGATTGATTTGTTTCGTGTTTCCGGGCGCGTGAACGGCTTTGGTCATTAGTCCCGTAAGTGTAGTGCAGGTCTTTTCTTTCATGCGCGGTGATCTTCCCCCGCTGGATGGCGAGATCCGGCGCCGACCTACCGTCGGCAAGAGGGGTTTCCCCCTAACCAGGACTCTCCCACCAGGGGGTCATCGCCTCAGCCGGGACAAGCTCTAAGCTCCCGACCAGTCTCCTGGAATATGTGGTAGTGTAGTGCATGTTAGAGTAAGTGTGTGTGGGGGGGAGAGGATAGGACAAGCAAGAGGAAGGAAAGATCGCGCGCGGTCAGTGGCCCGTTTGGTAGGTTACTGCTCCGGCATTCGCCTGGTGTTGATCGGAGAAACCACGGAAAACTACCGATCAGAGCAGCCGCTAGAATTCTCCGCCCGACAGCAACTGAATTCGATCTAGCTGAAAAGCTAGTGTCGAAAATCCTGCCGCCATCAGGACTCGAACCTTAGTCAGGGGCGCTGCAGTGACATCAGTTGATGCACTGAGCTACCGTTCCCTGTATATTATTGATAATATTGTGAAAATACAAGAGCAATTGTGAGTGTAAGGTAATGATTTTTTCTAAATTCTTTTTTTTTTGCTTCCACTGCTTTGAATTATTTACACAACCCTTGTGTTTTTTTCATAGTTTCCTCATCTACAGCTATTCGGTGAAGCAACGTCTTCCGCATCGGTCGAAAGAAACCAATGAGAATCAATTGGATCGAATTAAAAAACTAATTGGACCTAATTGGACAAAATGTATGAGTCTGAAGGGAGATGAAGTAGAAATACTAGTTCGTTAATTATATGTTTTCCTTGAGAAGGATCAAAGGAGACCACCAAAATTTCAGAGAACATTTAGCTTAATTCACCATCAAGTAATTAAAGCAAAGGCTACTGTGTCTTTCTTGGAGATTCTCAAAGTTATCGGTGGAGGTAAATTTTCACAAATAATAAGGCATAGCATAAAGATGAGGCGTCACGTATCCTTGTACAGAAGACCGTACCTACTGAAAAGAACCCACCACTCTCGAAAAAAATGGGTTCGAACATCAGATGTGTTGTAAAATTCCCACAATCCTCTCGGTATTCAAGTCAGGGCTTTTTTATCTAATCAACAGCGTAATATTTAGTTGTGTTACGGACAAAATGAGAATATACTCCCAAGTAGATTAAATGCATTGAACTCTCATTAATCTTCTCTTCATTGCCTAAAGATATTCCAGAATAGTGAGTGTCAAATTACTGAAAATACATAACCTAACGGCAGCATTTAGGAGTTCGGAGATTAGATTGGAGTTGCATTTTATTTACAGCAACTGATTTTTTTAATCGATTGACGGTAGAACTTCTCTGTGATCAACGCTGCCGCCAAAACCGTTCAGCCTATTTCCTCCAAACCATATTCCTCGATCGATTTAAACCATCTCGAGGCCCTCTGAACGGCTATTTTGAATTTGGAGGTACTTTACATGAAACCTCAACATTTTCAAAATTTTCTCCAAAAAGGCACTAATAAATTTACCTTCGGATAGCGTAAAGGATGCTTGAAGTAAAGGTTTTCGAAAATTCCAAAAGTTTTTTGGCGGCTGCGTAAAACATATTGAAGATAGATTTTTCTTTAATAAAAGAAGTTCTTCAACGATAGATCTAGAAGTACCGTCAGATACAATTTTTCGAAAGTCTGGGTAGTTTTCGAGTAATTTGACGTGAAATATAGGCAATTTTCATTTTTTCTCTCAAACGGCTCCAATAAAATGTTCTCCTTGTATCTATCAAAAGACGGTAAAAAAAACTTATGTTAGTCTCTTTTCAAGCAATCACTCTGTATGTTGGAAAGTTGCCAAAAGAAACAAACTACAAAATTGAAGGTAGAGGTTTTTGACTTACAAACCAAACCGAACAATCAGCTTTTATACCATGTACATTGTTTTTAAATATGAGAAGTTGTAGCGTAATTTGCGTTTAAAATTAATGCAATTTATAAAAAAAACATATTCTCAAAACTCGCTACAATTTTTTCTTCAAATTTTCTTCTCGTATATATTAAAGAACAGTAAAATATTGGTGTTGGTGTCATTTTCAGCGAATTCGTTGTATTTCTGAAATCTGAAAAAGTTAACATTTCAAAACTACAAAATTGAAAATAGAGATGCTTGCGTTAAACAAAACCAGTTCTAAAACATTAGCTCCTTAAACAAGGTCATGTACAATATCTTGAAAAACGAGTAGTTTCCTCGGAATTTGTGCTTGAAATCAAAGCAATTTTTAAAAAAAGTTTTCTCAAAAATAGCTCCAAATTTTTCTTCAGATTTTTTCCACGGACAGAATAAGGAATGCTTAAAAGCATGACGCAGATTTTCGTTGAACTCTCTGAATTTCCAAAAATTGTAAATTTAGTAATATGCGAGAAAGTATGTGCTGTTTTAGCACCACTATTTCCTTTGTTTCTGAGAGGCAACATTTATGTAGGTTATGTCTATCTAATTCCATTAGAATTTCGTGATTTCTTGTGTTCAGTAATCTAATACTCAATGCTCCCTTTCTCAGTACGTTTCTGTTTTTCCAGTTCGTTCTCCTGTTTCGTATCATTTTGGCCTTCTCTATTTCGAGGCTTATCATTTGTTCTCTTTACATTTTATCCTTTTTTACCCTACGCATGCCGTTGGCCTAAACCAAGGACCCTCCTTTTTCTGGGCATGGTGCCGTGAACAGCATTGCTGAGCTACTCGAGCAACCAAGCAAATTCCGCAAGTGGAGTTGATTTATTTTCAGATTATTTATAGCTACAAATACCAAAAATAATATATTATAAAATTATTACTGTAATACATTAATACATACTAAAAATTCAATTAAAAATTTATTTCTTAGATTTTTTTCCTAAATTTCTACTTCCATATTTTCTAAAGCCTCCCTTCCCAGGGTTCCGTCCGTGGGCGTCACCCCAGAGAGGGAGCGTTTTACGCAATCGCCTTCTTGAGCTCGACGCCCCCCCCCCCCACGCGCCGTCCTCCGTGGAAGGAAGGTCGCTGAACGTGACAACGGGGTCCCATGCGACAGCGAGCGTGCACGTCACCGCCAGACGCAAAGACTCCGACGCTAACGACGCAGTAACGAGAGCGTCGCCTGCCGCCACCCGCCATCCCGCCCTTCACTCTCTCAAGGAACACGACAAGCAGGAGGCGGGGCTGGGTGTGGCAAGCAAGTCGCGGAGCTTGCCTGCCCTCGGAGCGTAGTGTTGGGCAGCAGGCTAGGTTTTATAGATTAAATTAGTGATTCCCAGCGTGTCATCTGCTAAGGTCGTTAGTCCCCTAAGTGTCGTGCATTTTTATCGCGGGAGGTGTCGACGATGGGACCTCGTCATCCAGCAGGGGAGGTGTCGATTCCTCAGCTGGATGGCGAGAGCCGGCGCCGACCTACAGGTCACATTGTGGGGATTTCTCCAGTCAGGTATCTCCCACCAGCGGAGCACCGCCATAGCCGGGACAAGCTCCAAGCTCCCGAATGGTCTCTCGATACGGGTGGTAGGTAGAGCACGTAATTGTGTGTGTGAGGAGTGAGGATAGGACAAGGAAGGGGAAGGAAGGATCGCGATCGGTGGTCTGTGGCCCATCTGTTACGATACATCTCCGGCATTCGCCTGGTATTGATTGGAGAAACCACGAAAACCTATCGATCAGAGCAGCCAGCAACTAGAAATCTCCAGACATCGGCTGAATTTGACCCAGCTGTATAGCTAGTGTCGAAAATCCTGCCACCGTCGGGACTCAAACCCTAGGATCTCCCGGTCAGAGGCACTACATGACATAAATTTATTTATTTATTTTACGTCAAAAAAATTAATTTCCTGACAGCAGGTTAGGACCATCCACAAGTTTTCTCAAAGAATATTGTATACTCGCGTAACTATTAAACGGATCACGATGTCCAAATCTAGTTTTCGCTTAACAATCCGGAAGCATGAGGCAAGTAATATACCGTAAAGATATTGTTTGTGATTTTTTTAGTTTGGGAGAAATTTAATCATCTTTGATCATGGATTGCTGTGGTTGCGCGTGTATTCCTCACTGACACACCTCTCAGACTCCCGGCATTCAATCATGGGCTATCTTCCCCAAAGGCGACAGTTGCTTGGGTTACCAAAGGAAATATTTCCGTTTAATTTCAAATGACTTATGTGAAAAATTGTAATTTTACACTCAAATTATTATGAAATCATTAACAAAAGAACATCGTTGAATTATTCTTTTCATGGTCTGGTCCAGTTATTGAGAAAATATATAGTTCAATTTAAAAAAAAAGATGATTTTAATTTTTAGAAAACTCATAATACTCGTATTACAAATACATTTTCTTTATAACATAAGTTGAATATAGTTGGAGTTGGGCGTGTTTTGTTTTCGTGTTGCGGACTGATTGTTGACATTCTTTATTAGAAGTTTATTGAAAGACACAAGTTGTGATATATACTGTGTATTATAGCGATTTACATGTAAACGTTTTTAACGTATAAATAATGTCTTCTAAGTGTAAGCAGTGTAGTGATAAGATCGTTATCAACAACAAAAATGGTGAAGTCTATTATGTCCAGTGTGATATTTGTAATGAAAAATATCATCCGAAATGTACAAGTCTTACATTGTCTGAAGCAAAAGTATTTGCCTTGATGTAAACTGCTAGGCAAATGTACTGGTTTTGTGAAAACTGTAAAACTGAAGAGAACAACTTGGATATAAAAGTAACCCTTGTGAACACGAACAAAAAACTACATGAATTGAGCGAGTCATTTGAAATTTTGGTGAATGAAATAAAAGCTCGTGATTCTGAAAATTCCAAAGGGCAACTCTCCAAAGAAATAGAATCTCTCTATGCTGAATTTCGTGAAAGATATTTTTTTTAATTTTTTCATAAACATTGCAATCTAGTCTTATAAACTAATAAACAATTTTCTTTTGACCTAAACTACTATGAAATAAAATTTTGTTCTAAGAGCTGGCCAATTAGCGTCCTCTTAGTTTCCAATTGAATTTAAAAACACACTATCTTGTGTTTGTAGATACACTGGATACACATTGTTATTTTAGATCTTAGTTCTTAAAACACTTTGGCACCTCAATTTACAAAGGTTTATTTCTCTTCAATCTTCTTACTAGGTCTGTGTTATCCAGGAGAAGAATTTCTTCGGAATTGTCGTGTTGGTGCAGCTTTTCTTCGTGTTTTCTCGCGAACCTTTGTATTTCTTTATCCACTACTTCAACTTGCAGGTCCTTGTGCAGATCTTTATTTCTTATATACCAAGGTGCTTCAACGATATTTCTTAGCACTTTGTTCGGAAATCTTTGGATAATTTCGATGTTACTCTGGCTGGTACATCCCCAGAGTTGGGCACCATACATCCATATTGGTTTCAATATTTGCTTATAAGTAATATTATACTGTATATTTAAAGGCAAGAACATCTTCTAATTATCCAGTACACATTTCTGTATTTAATATTTAGTTCTCTTTTTTTTCTTTACATGTTCTTTCCATCGAAGCTTACAATCCAATGGCATGCCAAGATATTTTGCTGTATTTGCATATGGTACCACGTGGTTGTTTATATAAATTGGAATGTGTTCAGTACGCCTGTTTATGAAGATCATATGAACACTTTAACTTTCATTTAATTTGATATTCCAACCATAGGTCCATTTTTGTACACGAGTTATTGCTGATTGTAGCTTCTGGGTTGCTTCTTCATTGCTTTTCCCCATTGCTAAAATTGCAGTGTCATCGGCAAATGTTCCTATGACGTTCTTTTCTGGTTTGGGGAGGTCACTGGTATAACCGGGTTTGGGGAGATCACTGGTATTTAGAGTAGGTATAGAATTGGTCCCAGCACACTTCCTTGCGTTCCCTTGAATTAATTTCTTTGAGTCCCGTATAGGCATCATCTTGTTAAACTCTAAAATACCTGTCAGTTAAGTAAGATTCTAGAAGATCTGCATACTGTTTGGGAAGAACAGTCTTCAACTTATAGTTTAAACCTTTGTGCCAGACTTTGTCAAAGGCCTACGTCCAAGAAGATTGCAGAACAAATCTTTTTCTCTTCCACTGACTTTTCGATGTCACTACACAATCTGTGCACCTGATCTATTGTGGAGTGTTTTGTTCTTAATCCGAACTGATGTTCTGGTACTAATTTTTTGTCTTCAATAATCTCTTTCATTCTTTGAGCAACAACTTTCTAAAAGCTTAGACAAAATATGTAATAGTGAGATCGGTCCGTACGATGTAGCCTCATGTGGTGGTTTTCCTGGTTTCAGAATCATGATAATTTCTGCCACTTTTCAAAATCTGGGTACATATTTCAATCTAAATGCAGCATTGATAAGATATGTCAATTTTATTATACCCTTCCTCGGCAGTTTCCTTAAAAGTTCTGCTGTTATTAAATCAAATCCTGAAGCTTTTTTAAGTTTCAGATTTTGTATTTCTTTTTGTACTTCAGTTATTGTAACAGGAGTAATACTATTGTTATCTTCCTGGCTACTTCGGTTTTCATTCAATATTTCTACTTCATTTTCATTCTCCTCGTGAGGCTGGAATATTTTTTCCAGATGCTAAGCAAATCTATCGGCTTTTTGTACGTTGCGTCTAGCCCATTTGCTATCGTGAAGGAGAGCGTCGATCAAAGAATATCATAATACATGGTTGGATAGAAGATCCTAATTTACAAACAGAACAACGTTTGATAGCTGTAAGCGGGCCGCTGAATCTATTGTTGCAAAATTCACTGAATACAAATGTGTTGTGTCAACAATGAGACTGGGTAAAACACACCAAAATAACGATATGTCCAAAACAACTGAGCGCAATTATCGCATATCATTGAGAATTGTTCTTGAAAATGATGAATATTACAAATTTTGAGAAACAAGAAGAAATATCTTGGAATAGTCAAAATTGGTCCAGATCGGACACCACAACAACGCGATTATGCAAAATTGCTTTCAAATCTGGAGACAGCTGTGAAAAATGGAGATAGTAATAAACGGTTAAAGTACATTGATGGAATCCCTACAATCGTCGACGGAAGTGACAAGAAGAAATTAACCACAGCAAACTATCAGGAAAACTAAGACCAAGGCAATCGTCACACAAAATGTATTGTCATAACTGTCGTGGTCTACGAACAAAAATATCAATATTCAATAAAAATGCACCATCATTCGAGCATACAGATATATTGATATTTACAGAGACTTGGCTGCATGAAGAAATCTCCAGTGATGAATTCGCTCTTCCAAATTGTAACATCTATAGATTTGACAGAAAACCAACAACCAGTCAGCTTGAAGGAGGTGGTGGCGTACATCATCGAGGTGGAGCGGTTCATCGGAAATTCAACAGTGTGGATATTACTCCATCGGCTACTGATTTCGAACATCTTTTTATACTGGTAAAAATTGGTAAATTAAATCTAATAGTCAATGCTGGATATATCCCTCCAATTCACCTTCTGTAAATTATATGAGTTATACCGAATCTCTCTAGCACATTTTTTAACTATATCCAACATCAAACTTTCTCATAGCATGAGTCTTTAATTTGCCACGTGTCTATTGGACAAACAGAAATTCTAAACTATTTTGTGAATTTTCAAATGCCACCAATTATGAAATTATAACAGCTTCGTTGATAAATAATTCTATGAGCTATTTAAATTTATTACAGTCAAATAATATATTTAATACTGCTAACAGAACATTAGACTTAATATTTACTGAAGACGAAAATTGCATAATTAAACAAGCTGATTGTTCATTTGTTCCAAATTGTAAATATTCATAAAATAAATTTGCTTTAGACAGACACAATACATATTTCATACAAATATTTTACGTCAATTTGAGAGTTTTAAACATTTTGTAAAAGGAATTTATCGCATCTCCATGTACGTAATTAACTGATTAAACTAGGTACTACAACAGCATATACTTTCTCGCAATATTACAATGTTATCGTTATGTAAGACGGGACGCACATATATGTTTCATTAATTTCAAACAGGAATTTCTCGAAAACTACTAACTTTTACAACAAATTATACATGACATTTCTTAAAGAGCTAATTTTGTACAACAGCCTTTGCCTGAGGCAAAAATCTCTATCTTGAATTTTGTGGTTTTAATTATTTTTTTGTTTAGCAATCTTCAAAAAACTGACCATTACACGAAAATGGGACTATCGCCATATTTTTCATCGTCTCTTATTACATAAGTGAAGAAAATTTAAAGAAAAAATCGTAAATTTCAAGAGCAAATTACGCTAAAACTACTTAATTTTTCAAAAAATTGTACATGACCTTTTTTAAAGAGCTAATTTTGTACAACTGACTATCTGAGGCAAAAATCTTTATCTTCAATTTTCTAGTTTTAAAACGAAATATTAGTTTAGTTTTAAAACGGGATTTTAACGAAAATGAGACCTGCACCATTCTCTTAAAAGTTCTTCGCACAATTAAACAACCAAATTTAAACAAAAATTTGGAGCAAATTTTTTGAAAATTTTGAAAATGTCCGAGACACTTCATTTAAAGTACCGCCAAAAATTAAAATATCGGTTTCAAATTCCATGGACCGCGACATCATCCAGAACCATTGGATATGATCAATATTGGAGAAAATCGGCTGAACGGTTTATGCGCTAGCGCTGTGCACAGATGGACAGACGTTTTGTCGTCATTCGATTCTTCGGTATGAAGAAGGAGCAAAATATGGATTTTTGCTACACCACGTATTAGAGGAATTTTTCTATATGTAGCAACTGGATTTATCCACTTTTTCGTTACCAGGGCGCGGTAATAAGAGTCTTGTGTCGAAAATTCCCTTTTTCCGGCGCACGATACTGTCTCTGCTTACGTAAGTAAGTGCGAGAAAGTAAAAATGAAAAATTTTTATATTTGTATGTACGTATATGCATGGAATAATATACGTAGGTATAATTCTTTATTGTAAAGAATATTCGTGTCATCAGCACAAAGAGAACTCTTCCTCCGTTTGAATGGCAAAGGTATATTGTTTACCATTGTAGAAATCACGACCGTTAATAAGTAGTAGGAAAATCACAGGATCGGTCAATTAATGGATTACACTAGTTTGCCAACGTTTCGGAATATTTTATTCCATCATCAGGGCTAACAACCAAAAAACACAATCACAATAAATACGGACAAACTCTTCTGAACAACAACATACAAACAACATGAATGAACATACATGTGGAACAATAATTACACCATGTGGATAATTAATAACAAGGTGTAATTATTGTTCCACATGTATGTTCATTCATGTTGTTTGTATGTTGTTGTTCAGAAGAGTTTGTCCGTATTTATTGTGATTGTGTTTTTTGGTTGTTAGCCCTGATGATGGAATAAAATATTCCGAAACGTTGGCAAACTAGTGTAATCCATTAATTGACCGATCCTGTGATTTTCCTACTACTATATTGTTTACCTATTGCACTGAAGATAATATCTTGCAAGGTTTAGAGACACAATACAAGGAAGTTTTAGTGTTTCACAGAATAAAATGTATAACAATGCTATATTTCAATAATGGAAAGGTCACTAATATGGGCCAGAGATTTACTCGGTGACCTTATCTCCAGTGCAATAGGTAAAGAATATACCTTTGCCATTCAAACGGAGGAAGAGTTGTCTTTGTGCTGATGACACGAATATTCTTTACAATAAAGAAACGGTAACTAGTACAAGATCGGAAGTTTCATATTGGTTCCATAATAACAAATTAACAGTAGACGAGAGAAAACCGTTTCAATGCAGTTTTCCATTTTAAGTAAACAATTGTTCACTCCATTGAATACGAATGATGTGCTATTTACTGATGTTAAGGTCTCAAACGTTTTGGGTCTCTCAATTCACTCAAACCTCAAATGGAATAATTGGACAACCGAATTGCACACGAAATTAAGTTTATTACGAAACGCCTTCAGAATTCTCTCAAATTCAGTCAACCTAAATACTGCTTGTTGTGTACATTTCGCAAATATTAATTTCCGCCTGAGATAGGCCTAATATTCTAGGGGAATACAACCTATACCTCCCAAAATTTAAATTACAAAGAAGAATTGTACGAATAATAAGCAAATCCCAACCACGCAATTCTGCATCTTGATTTACGAATCAGTGGTTTTTGTAAAACATGACTTACTCAAGGGCATGAACATATTTTCAACCAACTCACGTATCTGTAATTATAACACTCGACGTAGTGATCCTTTTCATCTGGTGTCAGAATCAATGGCTCACAGCAAACATTCAAGTAAAATACATGTACATTATTTTACAACATCTGCCAGATGTCATTAAACAGTTAAAATCGATACGTAAATTTCAGCGATAAGTAAAATATTTTCTGCTGCATAACAGTTTCTACACAATTAGAGACCGTACTGAGCATCAAAAAGAAAATAATAATGGTTTTAATCATGATATCTAATGTATTAATTACTATTTAAACTGTATACTTCTAAGCTTAAATATACCTGTAACAAATATTGTATCTCATCTTCTGGGTCAATGGCCCCCATTTCGATCAGGTTTTTGTCCCATTTTCTTTATCCATTGAGTAAATGGTGAGATTATCTTTTTTGCATCTCGACATAAATGTAGCTTCATTATCTCTGTAAGTTTTCTTGAGCTCTTTGGGGAATGTCGATATTCAAATAATTGTTTACCATTTACTCGCGAGAGTAAGTCGATTCCTTGACGTCGAGTACTAGGTACAACGGCTAAACTCTGTACATGATTTTCCTTTGCATTTATTTTTATTACAATGGAATGACTATTTTCATATCAATTCTTGCCAAACGCTCGTTGTATTTATAATTCAACATAAAATGTATATGAGTTTGGATAGAGATCCCAGAGCTCAAGAAACCATTCACAGAAGGCACTTCGCAGAGTACGTCACACAGTTTTTAACTGTATTTGACGTAAAATAGAGAGATGATTTATTGGATTGATATACAGGTATTGATATAGATGTATGTAGATATATAGATTATTTAATATGATTAGATTTAATAGTTTTAAAGGGAAGAAATTGATCTAGTGCAATAACTGCGTGCATTTCGGTACAAACCAATGGCAATTGTTATTTTTGAACTTGCTATCCTTCCTCCACAAATGTACGGTCATGACCTGTTGACCCACTCCTTCGAGGCACTAGAACACCAAAATAAGTATTACGGTACCTACTATAATAACACATATTGCATCTCAACTCCCCAAAATTCTCTCAGTCACTAGTTCAGTCTGCTACCGGTCGTGATCGGACGATTGAAGATAATTATAATTTAAGTTCGCCGCAAGCGTGCATTAAAGCACGCAGTTACATCAGACTTCAGAAATATCCGAAGAATTATGTACGACGAAGGTTGTTGGTCCACGGGATATGTAATAGACTAGATACTCCATCTCACCCGAATTAACTCTCCATTATACTGACCAAAATACGATTAATTGAAGATAATCGATACGATTTATTTATATTTTATTAAAATACGATTAAATGGACAAGTTCCGCAAATCCAGTCTTAAAAAATGAGAAAGTTTACTATCTACCAATCAATGTGAAATCAAAAAAAAATTTTAACACCGGCATTATATTATGCTCTTGTTATATTGTGATGTGTCCGTTTTCATATCAGGGCTTAAATCCTAGGCACGACACTTAGGTGCTTTCCATTTCTATTACATCGCTATATTCTATCTCCAGCTCAGTCTTTTTTATATGTGGCAAGTAACTCAAATTCCTGTTTCTCAATTCTTCTTCATTTATTGTTTCAAACCAAGCTTCAGTGAGGAAGCCTAATAATCTATCAATGTTTTCAGTAGCTCGAAATATTTGCCACTGCTCTTTCAAAATCCGATCTATTATTTCCATAATCAAAATCTGATTTTTTCGTCTGAGAATGAATGAGTTCCATCTTTGCTCTTGCCCTTTTCATCAAACATCCCCTTCTTTCTCCTTCTTACTTTTTTAAATTGAGGATCTGGGTTAAGCTTTTCTGTTATTTATTTCAATTCTGTTACTGCAGCAGTAGCAGTATTTGACCATCCATATTCTAATTCTGAAATTAGACGGTTAATATATTTTGCTGATTGTTCAATAGTGACGTCCTCTCTATAAGAAGACAATAAATTCAAACGTTTTGACATTTCTTAGAAGAGAATTTTCTTCCGTTTTGGTTTCGGCGGTTATGATTGTTCTGGTCCTAAGATCATTAACAACATGGATTATTTTTCCTAAATACTTGAGTAAATAGTTATAGCTTCCCTCTTAGTCGACCACCTGATATTTATTGCAGACTGAGAGAGAAGGGAACATGTTTTATCAGAACCTCCATCTATTGGTGGAGGAAGCAAATAAATTGTACTAGCATTTAAGAAAGCCAAAGCAGGACTGTCTCCAGTAATGTGTTAGTAGCATTTGCGCCAACTAAGTTTAGCAAATGTGTTGCACATGGCACAAAATTCGCCAAACTACAGTATTTACGTCTTGAATTCGAGATTAAACCTCCTTTGTGCATGCCGGACATGACCGGCTCTCTATCATAATTAGGGGCGGATTTCTATGACAAGTCATATTTTTATCAGTTGCATCAGGGCTCAGATAAGTGTAATTTCTTAACATTTGGTTAGAAGTGGATGCTATGTACATTAATATGTTAGTGAATGTTTGTGTATATTTGGCTGATTTTTCCTGATGGTGCATATTTGTACAATTATTTGCGCCTATATTGCATGTTCCGCTAAAATAGAGACTAGGGGTGGATTTTTACGACAAATCATATTTTTATGCATATTTTGGCTTTCTGCTTAATCATAAATTTCTAATGAAAGTTTTGTATAATTTAACAAATGCCTGTAAAATCCCAACGAGCTTGCTTTGCCTAATTCGTCGTTTTCTAAGTTTGCTCACCCCTTCTTCCTGACTGTGGGAACTAGTCATAGCATTGCGGAACACGACGTGCTTTCAAATACGCACTCAAGGTCGTACTCGGAAATCTGACGACCGTCACTTACACGGAACTAGAACCGTTTTATAAAAACTCGCACGTGTTCTTCAGTCTTTTTTTTTCCTAGGGCTTTTATCCAGCCGACAGCTGGTTGCCCTTTACGTCCCGAAGGGACGCATACTCGACCATACACTAGACAAACACTTCCGGGCTCCTCTGATCTGGGGTCAGCAGAACGCGAGGCCCTCCGAGACAACACACACAAAGTCAAGGGACAAACAGCCATGCCCAAGGCGGGACTCGAACCCGCGACCCTTTGGACCGAAGCGCTGAGTCGGTACTCGCTCTTAGCCACCTCGGCCATCCAGGTCGGCGTGCTTCAGTCTTTCAGTTGCTTTTAATATGCCTATGACGAAAGTCTCAATGAGAAGTTACGAAGTTTTGTTCGCAAGTTTGGTGAAAGCGCATTCAGTATCGATGGAGTGATATTATTCTGTAAATTGTGTGAAGTGAAAGTTACTGCCAAAAAACGTTTCTCTGTGCTTCAACACTACAAAACTGCGAAATATAATTGTGTAACTAGACATTCTGGAAACGAAAATAGGCAAAGTCTTCTATTCGAAATCCCGACACCAAGTTCACAATGTTTACAATTTTTGCAAGATCTCTGCATGATGATAGTTGGATCTACTATTCCTTTCAAGAAACTCAACAACCCAAGTTTTGGACAGTTTCTTGAAAAATTTACACCGCATCCTGTTCCCAACGAATCTACTCTCAGGCATGAATATCTTACCCCTAGTTATGAAGAAATGTTGGATAAAATAAGGCGTAGCGGGGAGGACAGTAAGATATGGGTTTCAATAGACGAGGCTGCAGATGTGGATGGAAGATATGTAGAAATGTGATTGTTGGCACGCTGAAAGAAGATCGGCCTGGTAATACGTTTCTGCTGACATGTGAAGTACTAGAGAAGACAATCATTCTACCATCGCAGCTCTCTTCGACAATTCAATGAATCTGTTGTGGCCGAATGGAACAAAGAGAGAAAACATTTTTCTATTTGTCACTGATGCTACTCCGAATATGGTAAAGGCAGCCAAGGGACTTCAAATGCCTTATTCAAAAATGATACACGTAACATGTCTTGCACATGCCTTGCACAGGGTAGCGAAATAAGTTAGAAGCAGCTACCATGAAGTAGATAAATTAATATCCAATTGCAATAAAATGTTTGTCAAAGCTCCAATTCATATTCAGAAATTTCAAGAGGAAGCACCTTCATTGCCCCTACCTCCCCAGCCAGTTATAACGCGTTGGGGGACTTGGCTTGATGCCGCGATGTACTATTGCAACAACTTAGATGTCATAGAGAAGGTAGTAATGTCTATCGATGCTTCAGAATCGTCCTCCATAAAAAAATACTCAAGATTTATTTTCAAACCCTACATTAAAAGTGGATCTGGCTTACATAAAGTCCAATTTTAATTATCTGGCGCAATTACGCAACTGGAAGTTTCATGTGTACAACTAAGCAGTGCATTGGATGTGATAAAGTGCATTGAAAAGGAATTAAAACATACCAAAGGAACTGTAGTATCTAGAGTGTGTAGAAAATTTTAAAAAATGTACTGGAAAAAATTGCTGACTTATGTACTTGCGTGAAGTAAGTGACATTCTTTGTGGAAACACTTCATCTGCAGATTTTCAGGAATTTTCTCCAAGTGATTTAATTCTATTCAAGTACGCCCCTCTTACATCATGTGATCGAAAGGAGTTTCTCTCGTTACAAGACGATACTCAGTGACAATAGGAGAGGATTCTCATTTAATAGCCTTAAATGCATTTGGTAATAAATTGCCACAATCCTGATATTGAGTGATTTTAATTTTTCAGCCTAACAGTTGATTTTTAGGTTCAGGATGTTTTTGTTTTGTTTATTTGGTCAAAAATAGTAAAAACTGTATATGACGTATGGGGGAGAAGATTATCTGTGCACGTTTTCTCGAGTACCAGAATCCCATCCCAACATTTTAATGATAAATAGTTGAAAGATGAATGAAAGTTAAATCAACAACAATAACAATAACAACAACAACAACGACAATAACAATAACAATGACAATAATAATAACAATAACATTAACAATAATAATAATAAATTTAAAAAATGCGAGATTAGCAACCTTTGTAAAACTAGACGTATTCGTTCTCGAATTATAGAAAAACTCTTTACAGCGGTAAATGAACAGCAGATTTGATTTTTCTGCATTGCTAACAACATAGTAACTCACCCTTAGCTCTACTCCTACCACTACAAGCAAAACGAGAGCTCAACAAAACGTGCGCTTAGTGAAGCTTTTGCTCAATGGATCAGGGAAACTGGATAAAAACCTGATGAAGATGAGTGTCATTGACCCAGAAGATCTCCACAAATTTCTAACAACTTTGTTTTTATTTGTGGACTCGCTTGCGCACTCATCTCTGCCATTTGAGATTGAAGTAGGTTCATTTTAAAACATTATCTCCCACTAAACTCGAATATACTTGTATAATAACGATTTAAAATGTCTAGAATTATAATTTGGTGAATTTTCCAAAATTGATCCAGAAGTCGATGTCCTTGGTGCAATTTCAGGATTTCGGTCTCGGTGTACATAATTTATGAGCAAAGTGACAAAGGTGAATTTGAAACTGAAATTATTTTCAAATATAATAAAAATAGCAATACAAATAATACCAAATTCCAAAAATTATTTTCTTGGATGATATATTTAGGAACCATATTTATTTACTTTTTCGATATCAGAGCTCCACAATACGAACACATTAAATTAACTTACTGTTGAAATTAAAAATTTATTTATATCGAAAATTTCGGGGAGGGATAATCCTAACAAAATCTTCGTCATTGACCCTTCTCTCCTCTTAGAGCCATTTCTAAAAAGTACAAAAAGAAATTGAACATTTATGAAGTGATAACTTTGTCCCAGTATGGTGACCAATGTACCACGGAAATTTCGAGATGTAAACATTTGCTCCTCTGATTAGTCGTGTATTTCGCTTAAATCACACATTTGCAAATGAAGTCGTGCACATATCACCAGTGTTCAATCTAGAGATGTATACAACATATTTTATCAAAATAAATTATTTTCTTAGCGAAAATTGAAATCGAAAACCACTTACCGATTTCACCCCGGAGTCCCGTGGCTCTTGAGGCAACATGACCTGCGCAAGCCTTCTTCCCCGAAGAAGACTTCATCTCTTTCAGACATCGAGGAAGGGAGGACAGCGAAAACGGTGAAAAGGGGTGAAAGCTAGCAGCAACGCTGCAAGCCTCCCGGGCGTCGGCCAGAATTACAGTCAACATGAAAAATGTAATTATGTTAAGTAATACACATTTTATCTTCCCCAGGCAATGTACACAACGGACAGAAATACATTTGTGGTGCAAATTAACGTACAATTTACTGACTGAAAATGAGAACTGGATGAAGAAATAAGGCGAGGTTCGTTCTAAAACAACGCGCATTAAGATCCTCGTTAAGTCAGATCATAACATCAGGGGCGGCGGCCAGGGTCGCCTCCGGAGACGGGTGATATTTCACGTGGTCTCGGAGCAGGCGCGGGCGGTAGGACGAAACACTAGAGGTCTCCGGCATATTCTCAAGTTTCTTTCCTTCATCGAACGAATTCCGTGGGGCACAATATTGACCCAACTTGAAAGTAAGAAACACGTCCATTCAGCTTGTGATAAAATTTTGATTGACAACTTTGCCCCCTCCATAATTCTTTCCTCCTCGCCAGGTATTGATACAACTTCCTCTCCATTGTACAATCTGCCATCAAGTCCGTATCCGTGGCAGTTGATGTTCGTCGAACACGACTTCGCCGTACGCTTAAGTTACCAGTCGAATAGCATTACCTGAACACTGCCTAGCCCCAATCTCTCTTGCACCCGCCCAAAGGTCGATAAGGGAAGCTTTTCCCAAAAGGTTTCTTACTTTCTCGACTACTACGAACTAGAGAGCTGATTTGGACGAAAACAACCGCTCAAGTATCGTAAGGCTCCGCGCCGACGCTAGGCAGAAGGGTATCCTCCCCATTTCAGAAGGAGATAATGATCATTTCGACCGACCGTCTTTCGCCTCTAGGTTATTTGAAGAACAGCTGAGCGTCGCCGAGAGCTCGATCATCGACGGGCGCTCGACCGTCGCTGAGCAGTCAAATGCGGCAGTCGTTTGCTGTCTAGCAAAGGATCCTGCTTGGAATCACACAAGGTGTAATACTTCTTGTTGATTCATAATAATTTCGTAAGTATCCCATACTGAGGTCACAACTAGACATCGTACGTTAAGGCAATAAAACCTAGGTTTTAGACTCCTGATAAAGCAATAAAAATTAAACATAAGCCGGGGTAAGGTAATAAAAATATAGAAGAAGCTGTAGAAAGCACACATTAGACTTACTAAATTCACTTTAAACGAAATTTCAAAATCTATAAATATGTGAAAACCCATTCCTTTATTTCATGGGGAAGGACTTCCAAAAACTTCAGATTCTCCAGTGTGTGTGGGAGTCGAAATGAATTTGTCAGTTGTGAATAATTATAAAAATAAATTATATTTAATGCTACGTTAAGAAATTAAATTTTAAAATGGAAATTGCTGATCGTTTGAAAAAATCCAGCATTTCTTCCTTTTCCCGAAACATACCATCTGATATTTACTCCGAAGAGGCGACCATGTCTTCATTCACCGGTCCGCCGATTATCGGCAACCGATCGAGCACTCGGCAGTCTCGACCGGTCACCTGTGATCGGAAGCCCGCAACCGGCTGCCAAGGACGATGGAGCATGGCCTCGTGCGATAGAGGGGCGAGCGAACGCGGGCCGGTAAAATCGCGGAGAATCTTGACGTCTACTACGCAGTGCCGGCGCTTGGCATGGCCAGACCGGGTGATCGCCCGGGGCCCCGCAAGTCAAGGGGTCTGATCACGGGACTGCTAAAATAAGAGTAAAAAATTGAAAAAGAAATTAGAGCTCGAGAAAATCGTTGTCGTGATTTTATAAGTCGCAGAACAGTAGTCTGATAATTCACAAAAATTTTCATTTTTTTACCTTAAATAGTTAATTAGAGTCATTGTTTATAAAGTAGCACTCTATGAAATTAAACATGACAATTTTGAAAATTTTAGAAAACAATACTATCATTGAAAGCTTTTTAAGCCATCAAATTGTCTCCTCTTAACATCCAAGATATTTGAATACACATTTTTGCAAAATTATATTCCAATATTGGCCATTTATTTTCATTGAAGTTTAGGACTGAATATCCCAAATTGTAGATAGTTAATGTTAATAAAAATATGCAGGTATGAAGCAATCAAAGTTTTGAATGATGAATTAATTTTTCGTAACCTTCTGATAGTTTGTTAAGGGGACGTGCAAGTGAAAAATTAAATATACGTTAAAATAATTGTACAATCTTAAACATTTTTATTTAATGCAACACAATTATGGCGTTTCATTGTTGACAAAAAGTACAATATTAAACAATAGTAAGGGTATAAATATTAAATAAAAAACATATTTCAATTTTCAATATGATTATGATTCAGACAGAGAAATTCTGTTTATTATTTTTATCAATTGAAAAATACATACATTATCAAAATACATTTCTTGGTACCATTGAAATCCAAGATTCACGGTGAGCCAATAACGATTAATTTAATAAAATACAGGTACATATTATTAGGAGCAATATACGTAAACATTCATAATTATAGAATCACTAGCAAAATACTCGGCGTTGTCCGGGCTTTCTTCATATTCAATCAATTGCGAATGAGGGAAAAGATCAACTTTATGTAAACCATGGTGTACAAAATTATTATTTTAACATAATTGGTTCCAATTTTAATAAAATACTATAATTTTCTTTCATTTTATTTTTAAAAAAATTTTAAAAATCTTTTATCTATTTAAAACAAAACAGTTTTGCTGCAGCACTACTGGGCTCTGGCGGAATGTATTACGAATCAGCGAGAGGCGAAAAATGGTCGCGGTGCATCTAGAAACATATTATTTAAATTACTTATTTTCCGCATTTGGGTTGTGTTAATCTTTACCAAATTTTGCTATGACACTGCGACTATACTGAAGAAGAGTCTGTAAAAATGTAATATCTATTCATACACTACTTTTTGCGGTATTGATGTCGGTTACACGTCGTTGAATTCACTTTTATTAGTATAATTTGTAAGTTTGTAGAAAAAAATCAAATAATATTGCCGATGTTGAAAATAATGTAAGTAATTATATATATATATATGTATATATATATATATATATATATATATATATATATATATATAATTCACGTTTCAATAATACACGTTTCAGACATTGATAGTTACTTTTACTATATGTATCTATGAAATAGGAAAATGTATGTAATCAAATGACGCTAATATTAAAATAAGTTCTACTGAAATTCATATTTATTATAAGTATTTAACAAGTAATTTTATTGTACACCAACTATACTTTGTTTTGTATAATATGGCGCGTGAGACCCTGTCTTTACGATGCACGGCAATTTTCGTCTTTCTCAGTCGTACCGCCAGATGTCGCATGGTCTTGACCGTATTAAGTAGTGCTGCAGATCAAGCGACGTCTAGAGTTACGATCGAGAAAGACGCGGAAAGCCGACGACAATACGAGTTTTTCGACAGAAAAACTTGTATTGTGCGAACTTGATATCGAAGAAGTAAATAAATATTGTTCCTATATGTAGTAAATTTCTTCCTCTAACATACTATATAATCGGAATCCACTTTTGTAGATACATGATACCGAAAAATTGGTTTTCGGCAAAACGTCTATCCCTTCGTTTGTCCGTATCTGGTCCCGAAACCGTTCAGACGATTTTCTCTACAATTGATATTCTCTAAATAATATTGCTGAACTCCACGCCCTGCGAATTGGAAAAGGATATTTTGATTTTGGGAAGTACTTTGCATGAATCCTTAATATTTTCAAACTTTTTCGAAAAAGGCTCCAATTTTTTTAACTTTGCCCTCGGATAACGCAAAGGACACTTAAACAATGTCGCAGGTTTTATATTGGTTGAAATCTATGATTTTTTTTAAATTGCAAAAGTTCAAAATTTTTTCCTACAGATACAATATTGAAGATTGAAATTTTTCTCCTATACAAAATCTGTTCTTTAATCAATGATCTTCATTGCGCATCGTTGATCTTGATCGATCATTATTACACCGATCAGAAGACGATTAAAAATGACGCAGGTCTCATTATCATTGAACACTCTGAATTTTCCCAAATTACAAATAATGCGAGTACTTGTAGCATCACTAATTACATTGAAATTAGAAATTTTTTGTTCAATGTAATCCAGGCGCGGCTCGTCATTAAAGGCTGAAAGGCGGAGCCTCTCCTATAGAAATCGCCCCCCAAAAGAAATTTAAAAATATACTTACAAATGTATTTATGTATTAATAATGGATTTCTGAGTTGTATTATATAACAATCATATCAACATTTTTGTTTATGAGTTCGATTACCGTCGTCCGTAACGCTTTTGAAGCTGCGACAAGGGAAGACAAAAGCGTTAGGCTCCCACGTCTTTCCGCCATAAGGCCTGTGTAAAACGACGAGGCGTGACGTCATGCATTCCCTGCACGGGCTAAACGGGCGGGCGAAGGCTGTGGACAAGCAGCCTTCAAGGGTGGGGCGCAGGGTCTGAAGAACGGCATGCTCACCAGATAGCATTACTGTGCAGCTCAGTGAGTAGCATTGAGCTTCAACTAGTTTTCTCAATATGCGCTACTCTGTTAAGCGTGTATCGGAAAAGATTTAGTTTAGAAATACAATGCATGCAATGTGATTCAATGCATTTGCAGCCTCCCCCATTTACAAAACCACGAGCCGCGACTGATGTAATCTATTTCTCAATATTAGATTTTTAAATCTTTTCTTGTATAGTTTTTTCGAAGAATGAGTAGTTTTCGTATTGGGGGAATAATTTTATAATGTTCATGCACCAGTACCTTTCTCGCATACTGCTTACGTAGCTGTGGAGGCGTGTGCTGATCACAAGTGGGAATTCGCTATTGGCGGATCAGAAAAAGGCCAGGTCGTTTTGTTGTTGTGGTAATTTTTCAAATTATTCAATAATTTATTCAAAATAATTGCCAGACAAGGATTGCACCATATTCCCCAACCGTGTTCCCCAATTAATATTTTAAACCAACGTTTTTAATTATGTCTTTATATTTTCAAAAACATTTGAGAAAGAAATCCGAACTAAAATTGGATCGCCCCTGAAATACTTTTTGGATTCGCCTCTGAAGTTCACTAATTATTTCTGCCAGTTATATCATACTACTTTCGTACAACGTTTTGCAAGATTCCGAAAAAGCGTAGGCATTATCTCTAAAATATATTCGTAGCAATTATGGTAATGAAGATATCAAATGAAAGAGAAGGAAAGAGAGAGAGAGAGAGAGAAAAAAGAGAAAAAAAGAGAGAAAGAAAAAAGAGAAAAAGGGAGAGAGAGAAAGAGAGAGAGAAAGAGAGAGAGAAAGAGAGAGAGAAAGAGAGAGAGAAAGAGAGAGAGAGAAAGAGGAGAGAGAGAGAAAGAGAGAGAGAAAGAGAGAGAGAAAGAGAGAGAAATATATATATATATTATATATATGTTATATATGTTATATATATATATATAAGAGAGAGAGAGAGAAAAGAGAGAGAGAAAAAGAGAGAAAAGAGAGAGAGAAAAGAGAGAGAGAGAAAAGAGAGAGATAGAAAAGAGAGAAAAAGAGAGAAAAAAAGAGAGAAAAAGAGAGAAAAAAGAGAGAAAAAGAGAGAAAAAAGAGAGAGAGAAAAAAAGAGAAAAGAGAGAAAGCGAAAAAGTGAGAGAAAAAGATAGAGAAAAAGAGAGAGAAGGAGAGAGAGAAAAAGAGAGAAAAAAAGAGAGAGAAAGAGAGAGAGAGAAAAGAGAGAATAGAGAGAAAAAGAGAGAGAAAAGAAAGAGAGAGAGAAAGAAAGAGGAAGAAAGAAAAAGAAGAGAAAGAGAGAGAATAGGAGAGAGAAAAGGAGAAAGAAAGAGGAAGAAAGAAAAAGAAGAGAAAGAGAGAGAATAGGAGAGAGAAAAGGAGAAAGAAAGAGGAAGAAAGAAAAAGAAGAGAAAGAGAGAGAATAGGAGAGAGAAAAGGAGAAAGAAAGAGGAAGAAAGAAAAAGAAGAGAAAGAGAGAGAATATGAGAGAAAAAAGAGAGAGAGAAGGAGAGACAAGTAAAGAGACAAGTAAAGAGACAAGTAAAGAGACAAGGGAAGAGACAAGGGAAGAGACAAGGGAAGAGACAAGGGAAGAGACAAGGGAAGAGACAAGGGAAGAGACAAGGGAAGAGACAAGGGAAGAGACAAGGGAAGAGACAAGGGAAGAGACAAGGGAAGAGACAAGGGAAGAGACAAGGGAAGAGACCAGGGAAGAGACAAGGGAATAGTGGGACAACTCAAAAAATACGAATTTTGAGTTATTCCACTCTCCAGAATTGCATATTGGTCTACATTCCCAGCAACTATCTTGCAGTTCAATGTTCCACCAACAAATGGCAGAAGTGTGAATGAAAAATGATACATTTTAATACAAATTTGAAACTTCAAACTCGTTTATCTCAACATTGATTTTTTGAGTTGTGCCACTATTGCAGCCCATGAACAATATGTTCCAATTGTATTTCAAGAAATGGCACCAAATATTCATTAAAAATTAGCAAGCAAAAGATATTGAAAATACGTTTGATAAAAAAATGTTAATATTAAAATTGTTATAAGAGTAATTATATCAATACTTTAATCTCGTAAAATTATATCAAATTCTGGTCAACTTAGAGTTGAAAGTTACTCCACTCCATGAAAAATTACGAACATTTTTGGGGTTGTGTTTATGAGCTCTTGTTTATGAGATTATTAAAGTTAAATGTGGGTAATATTTCTCTCAATGATAATAGTTATTACAATTTTCTAAAATATTTTAAAAGCCGACAATTTATAAAAATATACGGAAGGAGTCACTTTCACTCGAATAACACAAGGAATTTGTTAGCACTAGATCCAAATCTTTCATACATTTAATTTTATTATAAAGAAGCATTTTAGCACCATCGCTAAGTATGATAATATTTACTTCGAACTTTTTTCAGAATGAAAAGGTTGTGACTTGTATGTCTGATAGAATAGTGCTTTCTAAATCAAATTTGTGAACGAGTCGCATAGCCAAAACCTAAACAAACTGAAAACAAGAAAATATCATTGTAAATAACAATGTAACAAAATTAAAAATGTGATAAGAAACACAAAACACGGCAACCACATGTATATGTCGCTAAAGTCGTATTTATGAAGTTCTTCCAGCAGAGCTCTTAGGGGCCTGCCATCTGGAGGCTTGCTAGGAGGACAAGGGACGGCTAGAATTGGCTGGGGGCCGTTCATAAATCGTAAAACCGGATTACTAGACCGGATGACTAGAATTGGCAGCCTGCTAGGCCTGGTAGGCCCCTTGCAGAGGTTTATAAATACGGCTCTAATTCTCTAGGAAACGCTTACATGCATACCATTGTTTGTAACCAACACTTTCCCGTCCAACGTCACTTCATTCTGGACACCTCCATTATAGCAATCTGTGATCTTGATTAGGACACGGGAACAAACTTCAATATTTAAGATCAGAATGAAATATTTTTACATTGGTTCATAAGAATTAAACTTTCCTTCCAGTGTTTGAAATTCGAAAAGTACCGAACGATATAAAAGAATTTCGTAGTATAAGGAAGATACTAACTAAGGTCATTTTCGTAGATAACAAGAATTGAGCTCGATATCTTATTGGCTGTAAGAACAAGACATCATTTTAAAACATTTCCAAAACAATAAAAAGAAATAAAGTTGAATCCCTTGAAGGAAGGGATTTAAGATACTAGGAAGAAATTTTGTGATTATTTAATTTTACTTAACTTTTCATGTAAATTTATAAAAATAAAAGAAAATGAGAGATAACTATACAAAAACAGAATACAAATATGTACATAAATTATTTACCTATTTGCTCTGCGTCCGCCCATCGACAGCAATGCACACCCACAGTTGTGTGTAAGGGCCAGCGAACTGACTGCTATGTTTTGTGGCGTTATGAAGCGATGCTTTGGAATTCCAACCTGTAGAATAAACGTTCCATTGCCGATCCGGTGTCCGAGATCGCGAAGGCAGTAGTGTCGTAGTGATGTCGGACCGAAGGGTCGCGAGTTCGAGTCCCGTCTCGGGCACGGTTGTATTTGTGTTTGTCCTTTCACCCCTTATCGTCACCATATCGTTTCACCTTCACAGTTACCATAACGTTAACTCCAATAGTGGTCGCTAATGGCATAGATGTTGATACGATCTTAAATAAAGTTCCATTCTAATGAATCAAAGAAAAAAAATCTTTCATTCTGATCGTTAATATTGATGTTTGTTTCGTAACCAACGTGAGAAGACCATGGAATGTAGTTACGCCGCTATCGCTCATAGCCACTCCTCTCACAGTCTTCTCATCCCGGTAACGGTCACGGCGCCGCGCGGGCCACCTTCTTCAAACGCAACAGTTGCGAAGGCTGCTGCAGGAAATATACTTGGGTTTTCGTAACGTGGCCGATGACATTAGAATATTTTTACACCTCCCGCCTTATAAAATGAAGCTTTTTAATTAATTCGCGAACGTACTTCTCAACGGGGCTCAAACATGTGCATGTCACTGTTATAAAGATTCATTTTATAAAGCAGGAGGCATAAAAATGACTGTCATCGGACACGTTACGAAAACCCAAGAATAGTGTCCGTTTAATTTAAAATAGCGTGTCAGGAAGTATAATTTTATACTCTATTAGCGATACATTAACATATGATACAACATTATATTCCTGTTTTTATGATCTAGCCATTGCTAGTAAGAAATCACACAGGTATTCCACCAACTATAGGCCACCCCCATAACTTCTAAACGGTTCCCGACATCGAAATGCAGTTTTCGCTCAATAATGAGGAATTATGGGGCAAGTAATAAGCCGTAGAGATATTGTTTGCAATATTTTTAGTGTTCGTGTAATTTTTTTTTTTCAATGGAACTATACATTTTCTTACTAGCATTAGATCATAGAAACATGAATACAATGATGTATCATATCTAAATGTCTTGATAGTAATTTGAAAATAAAATTATACTTTTTGACATGTGATTTTAAATTAAACGGACAATGTTTCCTGTAGCAGCCCTAGCTTCTGTTGCCTTCGCGGCATCGAGAATGTTCCGGGAAAAGGGGGAGACTGAAGAGTGGCATTGAGGGATGGAGGCGTAACTTCCGCCATCCATGGTCTTGACACGTGGGTCATAGGAACAAACATCAATATTAACTGTTAGAATGGAAGATTTTTCCCAATTATTCATCAGAGTTAAACTTTTCTTCTAGTTTAAAATTCCAAAGCATCGATTCATAGCGTAACAAAATATATCAGTCGGCCCTCGAACACACGACAGTGGAGGTGATTACCTGTCGATGGGGGACGCAGAGCACAAGTGTAAATACTAATTTACTAATTTATGTACATATTTGTTTTTCTACAGTTAGCTATGACCTATTTTATTTTTATAAATCTACAATGAGAAGTTGAGTCACAGTAAATAATATTTCAACCTAGTATCTAAAATATAATGAATTATCTGGAGATTGTAGCGACAATCGTCAACCACTCATGACCTTTCGTCGTATTTCAAATGTTTTAAAATTCTATCTTGTTATTATAGCCATTACACATCGAGCTTAATTCTTTTAGTCTGAAAATGACTTGTTAGATTTTTTTCTTTTTACTGGCGATTTCTTTATATCGTTCATTTCAATGGCGGATACTTTGAAATTTCAATCACTGAAAGAAAAGTCCAATTCCAATGAATCAATGTAAAAATATTTCGTTCTGATCAATGATATTGCTGTTTGATCCTGTGTCGTTCAAGTCAAGATCACGGATTGCTGTAATATCGCCACTACGCTTCACTCTCTGTCTCCCCACGCCTTGTCTCGGCGCCGCGAAGGTCACCTTCTCCAAAGGCGACAATTGCAAGGGCTAGAGGAAGTTTTGTCGGTTGAATTTTAAATAACATGTCAGAAAGTGTAATTTTATGGTTCAACTACTATCAAAATATTACTCAATGATACATCTTTCAATTCCTCATTTTATGATCTATCCATTGCTAGTAAGAAAAAATAAATAGTTCCACTTAAAAATCAAAGATTAATTTCTCGAAAACAAAATATTTCAAACAATATCTCTAAGACATCTTGCTCCGCATTGTTAAGCGAAAACAGCATTTCGATATTGTGAACTGTTTAGTTAGAAGTTATAGGGAGTGGCCCATAGTTGCTGGGTTATTTGTATAATCAGAGAAAGCAATGCTGCGATGGGCCAAAGGGGAAGTGCTGAGTAATTCAGAGAATATTTCGCTTCTGGGAGCATCCCCCCCTCTCAACCCGTCCTCAAAAATATTTGCTCTCCTATCTTCCTGTAGTTCATTAAATTATTGCCGAACAGTCGGAGGAACTTTATTAGTACCTAACATAAGTATCATTAACACATCTGGAAAAGAGCAGAAAATAATTTTAAAAAAAACACATCTCGAAAATACCAACACAACCTAAGAACGAACTACATAGGCAACAATGCAAAGGTCTCAGGAAGTAGATGGCTGTCATGGAATACTTTCTCTCCAACGCTCGCTCCGAAATAGTATTACACAGTGTTACTAGGTAGTGACAAAATCAGAAAAGCGGCCTTGTCCGAGCTATTGAGCTGAACATGAGCCCTAATCTCAAAGTCCGACCAATTTGAAAAAATACTGCTTCACAATACATTCCACGTGCTGATGTAAATTAACTACTTAGACTACATCTCGTCCACGGCAGTATGATAAACTGATAATGTAACTTATTGTTAATAAATGCTGTTCGGCGAATGTCCTTACCAAAGCTGTTATACTCTTGTTTCAACAACAGTGGCGGTGAAGGTCTGTCAAGTTCTTTAATTTTTAATTTTTTCCGCATTGAGATTAGCAAAATGATTACTTAATGAAAACTGTACACTATTCATCTTGCTGGTGATACAACACATGGCTGTTACACGAACACGACTACATTAGCACCCGTTTCAAAATGTTTGGCAAGTCGCATCCATCACAGGAAGCAAAGCATCTCGGAAGCGACTGGCGGGCGAGGCGATCACAAAGAACAACGATTTCAGGGTGAGAAACAGAAAAACTTTCCAGCAGAAACTGGAGCTATTATTAAGATAAACAACCTATATTTCCATAAAAATCCATTGTTCTTATTGAGTTGGTTCATTCTGCATTAATTCAATCGCTATTGACATTTTCAGTCAGTGTTCATGCCTACCAAATGGAACAGAACTCTCTACCTTGCATAAAATGTAAATGTATGATTTTATTTGTGATTATTTTATTAATTATTTGTTTTTATTATTTTGCGATTATTTATTTATTCAGACTCCCTATTCCTGGCAATTCCCCTTTGCCGTTCCATTTTGGTAAACTCGAAAGAAAAGGTTCGCATCACTGGTGTGGGGCAGAACGGCGAAGATTCCCCAAAGATCCCGATTCGACTCTTAAACAGTCGATTGCTTGTACCGACCTGAGTGTTTCAGGCGTTCTCTGGTCCTCTTCATGATGGCTACTTCTGTAGGTCACGCCGAACAATCAGCAAAATAAATCTATCTTGATTTCTATTAGTGCCCAACCGAAATAAGGAATAATATTTAAATCAACCTTAAAGTAATTGAAAATTTTAATTCACAGATTCTCTGAAACAATGAACTACTAACACGCGTCGTTTTAGCTCTCGATTGGATGACACCGTAACAGCTGATTTACGTCAACTGCCAGGTTATAAAAATCCAAGTATAGTAAATAACTTCCTCTATCGCTGAATGTAGTCAGAATCCACGATGTGTGTCTTTTAATACCGAAAAATTGTTTTACACCAAAACGTCAGTGAACAGCGCAATGTCGCTTAGGCTGAACAGCCGTGGCTGAAGGGTCGCGGGTTTGAATCCCATCCGGGGCATGGATGTTTGTATGTCCGTATACCGTTACCACCAATGTTACAGCGATCTCTATATGACCTTAGTTGAAAAACATTAAATAAGTAAATAAATGCTAGCAATGAAATCGTAGGTAAGATTTTCACCAAAATTGTCATCCCCGTTCGATCTGGCTGAGTTTTCTGCCCTCACTACTCCCCAGTAGCAGAGGATGGAGAACACATTTTCTTAGTTTGATCCGGTTTGAAAATAAATAGACATAGCTCTGTCGGCAATTCGGACAGCAACTGGTGCCCGATATCGTTAGGGGAATGCTGGTTTCTAGAGAGAAGTGGGAAGCAGTGGCGGCTTTCCTGGCCCAAATAAAGGTGAGACTCGAGGAGGGGAGAGTATGAACGGTGCCAAGAGGCTAGGGGCCCTTTTCACCCTCGCGAAATAATGCCTATAGCGAGTAAGAATCTCACTGAAATGTGGTATGGGCCACATGGTGCCTCACCTATCTATGTAGATCCATTTAATTTTTTTTTTTTGCATCTTTTGTGCTAATCTCTCTTGTAAAGGAATACGACTCATTGTCAAAACTGTCCTGCTGATAACTCTTCTGAAACTTTGTTTTCTCCTTACAATCACCTTCCACAATTGGCATTGTTTCCTGTCTGAACAAAGCGGTTTTCATCAGGCTCCCAAGCAGCCCCCTTTTTTACATGGAGATTATTTGGTCTGTCCAAAGATGCTATAATGAATAACATTACTGATTAATTTTTTATTAATAATTTTTAATTGATTTGTAATTTTAAATAATAGCAGAGGTTAATAATTAGTAATAACAGTGTATGGAGAACACTGCAATTTCACTGCCGCTCCCCTGCCATTTCTCATCAATATCTCATGAAAGAATAGCTGACCACAAACAGTTAATACCCCACTGAATGAACAATTGGAATCTTAATTATGAAGAAAAGTATCTCAAAATTATCCAAAATAAAATATTGTCAAGCCTTAATTCACAAATAGACATTAAAAATGACTGAATGTGTATTCAATCAGCAACTCAAAGAGAAAACAATAAGTTGTAAAGGGAAATCTACTTCTTATTCACAGACAGTCAACATTTTTCAAACAATATTTCATTAATAGGCTAAGGAACCCTAAAATACATAATTTATACAGGAACAGAAATTCCACATTGGAATGTTTTTATTATCACATAACAATGAGTATATTGTTTGATACATTCATGATACATTTATATTAGAAACAAACATTTTGTGCGCAAAAAGAAACCCCCTCGGGGTCCATTCTGCACATAACAAAAGCAAAAGTCTTGCCTCAAATATAACAATCTAACATTTGCTACAAATCAACAACTTCAATTATATCCCACTTATAGACATTTTAGTCTGTAATTTATAAAACAAATTAATATGTGGGTATTTTTTTTCCATTTTATGAAAATTTATTATAACAGTCAGATTTTATCTGAAATATCACATCATGTACCACGTAACTGAGAAAGCAGCATTTCATTTCTGCGGCACTCAATTGTGAGTTGGCGTACAGCAGCAACATAACGTCTCTGTTGGTCTACAAGCCCAAGAAGTTGCTGGCTTAGTCGATCCCTTCTCTGTCGTTCTTCTGTTCTTCTTCGATCCACCTACCAAAAGCAACACTGATTATTAAGAAGGAGCTATCTTTATATCAGAAAAGTATCACTGAATTCTTGCTTACTTTAGCTTTATTTTGTTTTATTCCTTCCACAATGGCATCGAATTGTTTCATGAACTGCTCCTTGCCACTGGCAGATGACATAGCCCTAAGACAAAAAAGTACTTAAGTACACAATAAAAAGAATAGTTGTATATAGGGGCAGATTTGCATGACCTGAAACATTGCCAAAAATGATCAATAAAATGCTCTTAAAATGTTTTTAAAATGCTCTAAAATCAAAGAAAATTAAGTCTGATCAAAACCAGTTCAGGTGAACTACTCAAGCTGTTGAATATGCTACTAATGTAATCAAGGCTTCCTTCTTTCGTTCGAGTGAATTCAGCTTGCAAACTTCTGGTTTGGACTGTTCTTTACCAGAAATTCTCTGTCTTCAGTTATCCCAAAATCAACTGAACTGACAATAGCTCTGATAGGTGTCACAGGAACCTTACATTTCACACTCGCAACAGAGGACTACAATTACTGAGAGAAGAAATCGAATAGGTTACTCAGTAATTCTGTGGAAAACATTTGTTGCGTCTCATACATATTATTTGAAGATAGTATGATTAAAATGATATTAAAATCAAAGAAATCAGTGAACAATGCTTTAAAAATGTTGGGAAAAGGTAAAAAATGACTTATAAATAGAAATCAACGAGAAATGAAGAAGAAGAAAAAAAAAAAAAAAGTCATATAAAAATGGGTCATTTCCTTTTGTCTTTGCATAAAGTTATTGTATATACTAAAAAGCATTGTTCTAAAGTGAAAAGATAAAAATGAGATTTCATTATTTCATTATTCAGAACTTATTTTTGTTATATCGTTGTGCAAAAGACAATATTTGCAATCAAAAAGTATGGCAACCCAGAAGAGGTCACCAAAGATGCTTTGGACCTGAGGCTTCATTAATAACCACCAGATCTTGTTTCAAAATTTTGCACTAGTGATCTGTAGTACCATTTCCTCAATTCTTTACCTGTAAATTTCATGCTTTCAAATGATTCCATATCCATATCTATCATATTTCATAAAATAACAAATTAATTTACATGATGATATTCCCCTTTTGCTAAGTGATACGCTTGTTAAGAGAATTGTTACAAAAAGAATACTAATTGCAAATTGATGAAGCCCGAGAAGCAAAAGTTGATGTTCCGAGAAGGAAAAACAAAGATGCAAACAAACCATTTCTGAAATTTACTACAAAAATTTGGACAGCAAACCAATCCTGAAATGAGAAAAGTTCAAGGAATCTTATTCAAGTAAGGGGCGTTGTTTCTTTAATAAGAATGTAAGTGCACAATTTTGACTGTCTTAAAGACACACACATATGCACACAGTCAAATCACAATTTTTGTTGCAATATTGTCTAAAGAAAAGTATTATTTCTAATATTAATTGAATTACTATAAACCATCATAAATACGAAAAAAATGACTCAATTTTCGAAGTTTGTTTTAATAATTTAAAAAAGTAATGGTTGATAAAGAACATTAAAGATGTAACTTTCATTTACATGCAATACAGTAAAACATCTTTTTAATACATTTCAGGGGACTGGTGGAAAAAGTGAAAAAGGAAGGAAAGTTAAAAAACGATAGGCTAGGTGAGTACTTACACTATTTACTGCAATGATGGCTCTGTTTTTACTTTCTTGCCATTACTTTGTAAGAAGAGAAAGTATTACAATCGAGCACCAGAAAACAGCGAATTTTTGACAGAAAATCTCTTATTGATGGACCCTGGTAACGAAAAAGCGGATAAATCATGTTCCTATATATAGTAAATTATTTCCTATATACTTCCTATTTCCTATATACATTTCTAATTATTATTCTGGCTACATACGGTGTAGCCAGAATTATTGTTTTGTGAATCCTTGAAACTGAAAAATCAATTGATGGCAAAACATGTTTGATCACAGCTAGTGGATTGCCAATGAAAGCATCTAAACCATTCAGGCAACTTTCTTCGAAATTGATATTTTCCAATTGATACAAACAAATTCGAGGCTTTGAAAGTTTGCTACACACATATGTATCAATTTACTACACGTTGGAAAGAGATTTATCCACTTTATCTGTATCAGTACAAGTTTGTCTCTCAAAAAATCACTGGGCTTTTCTGCAGCATTACATAACTTTCTCTGCACTTCGTATGTTACTCCATATATTAAATAAGTATACGAGAAAGTAAAAAAAGAGAGAGAAAAAAATGACTTCAAAGGCAGGAAGCACTCTTCATTTCAAATTGTAAATTGCAGGAAGAGAATGCATTTTAAATGTAGGCATTATGATGAGACCAACAAAAATTTTCGTAAAAGACAGGAAAACATAAAATGCAGGAATATAAAAATAGGATTTTACTGTAATTATGGTTATTTCATGATGTTAGGACACCTTTTTACATGAACAGTTTCTTTGGAGCCCTTTTCCTTGCACAGAATCAGTTTAGTTCATAAGAATGGCATAACCTCTTCCGGGTTACTAAGAAATCAATTGTTGAAAATATTGAAGAGAATGGCACAATTCATTAATGAAGAAATGAACAGATGATTACAGTCAAGATTAATCTTGGTGATCCTTGATAGGAACCGAGTTTATATACAATCCATGTTCTCTAAAACTTTATAGCAAATCCAAGAGGATCGAACAGCAGAAGGCAAGAGAATCAAGAGCAATCTAATGTAAATAATGATGAGATTTACAAAAGGCTTGAAAACCATGGAAGTTACAAAAGAAGACCAAATCTAGAAACTAAGCTATATTCCTTCCACTCCAAACACATATCTCCAGGGCAAAAACAGTAAATATATACAGATAAGATTACTGTGATTCTGTTGAATATGTACTTACTCTGAATAATTATCCAATATTGAATTTAAGAGTGTTAATTCTTTCTTTGCATACAACTTTGTATCATCAAAAGTATTGTACAAAGTGTAGAACTGTTTGGTCTCCTTATGTTTCGCAGCAACTGCAAAATAGAATTTAAAAAAAATTATAAATGTTCCAAAAGGGCCAACTATAAAAACAAAATCAATGTCATGGAAAAAAATTTATTCTCATTCTCTTTACATATTGACTCCATACCTTGATTATACAGTTCCAAAAATCTCCGCTGGTATTGTGCAAGTTCTGCTCTCCCTGGAACTTCATCTAATTGTCGTTGCAAAACAGCAATAGCCCGGTTCCGTTTAGCTAGTAATAAACGCAACTTTTGAACATGTTCTTGTTCTTCCACAAACTGTTTTGCAACTTGTCCACTGTCTTCATCTGGAGTAGCACTTTCCTGAGCAAGCCTATACAAAACAAATGTAGGTTTTTCAATAATCATGATATCATACATCAAGACATTTTAAAAAGGCACTATAAAATGATTCTTTGAGATTAATTCAACAAGAAGCAAATGATTATTTTTGAGCATCTACATCCTAAAGTTAGTTATTTGTATAAAACTTATGACTACAATATTAAATTGTCGTGGTCTTAACAAGAAAAACATACTTGACATTTTTCTGTAACCTAGCCAGCTCCTGTCGACACTGTTCACGAAATTGACTCTCTTGTTGTCTGAGAGTTTCATTCATAACAACCAATGCTTGAAGTTTCCTTAGAATCCTGCAACACATTTAGGAGTGAGAACCATGGATAAAATGCAAATAAGGATTTTTCCTTCGATCTGTGAATTATACATGCTTTATGATTATTCTCAAATTATACAGTATTGAGAACATGGGATAAGTGTTTCCAGAATCAAGTCTATAATAAACAATAAGAAAAGCTCTTTTTGTACTCACCCCTCATTTTCTGATGTTTCTAATTTTTCTTTTTCAGCCAGAGCTGCTTCAACTTTGGCTTGAGATTTTTGGATGCTGAGCAGCTGCTGACCAGCCTTCTCTACAGCTTGGGTAAGATTTTCTTTATCCTCATTCACTTTATTATACCTCTCTTCTAATGCAGCTTTCTTTCTTTTCAATGCATTAAAAGCACGCGCATGAGTAGAGGGTGAACCCAATCCAGACTCCTAGATTACACAATATAAAACTTTATGAGTCAAAGGATACAATAATAACACAACATTAACATGCAAAGGCTCTACATCTACAAGTTGTAACTGTTAGGATGATTTATTCTGGAATTCTGTAAGTTTCAGAAGATAATATATGACTGATAATATAGTTCAGGGTCGGCAAAACGACCTCCCGTATTTGAAGAAGGCACTGTGTGAGTTAGGTTGGGATACAGTGGCAGAAGGGGTATCACACAATAGTGGTGTATATGCCAGTTTTAATAGTCACAATTACATGGATGGTAAGCATTGTGCGTTTGTTGTGGAGGAGTATACTTGTAATGGTGGTTTCTTGATAACTACCCAGCAGGCATTTTGCATTTGGTTAGGACTTGGCATGATTCTGTTGCAGATAGAAAAACTATCTGTATCAGAATACCCCATTTAACAGGATACCAAACTCTTTAAAGTTTGGGTATCAAACTTTAGAACAACTGGTTTGGCACTTAAGAAAAAATTGTCTGGCTGACATTGGAATGCAACATGATTGCGACCTTCCTCCGACCAGTTTGTTGGGGTCCATGAAGAGGGGAAAATCTGGTTCCAACACAATGGAACCACAGCTCACACTTTGTTCTCTAGCAATTTTGAGTGTTTTGTTTCCCAAACGTCTTCTCTCTTTGTGAAAAAACATTATCTGGCCTTCAATGTCACCTGATTTATCACCTTGTGATTTTTTCTTTGGGAACATGTAAAGGCACAAGTGTAAATACATCACTCCACAAACCTGCAAGCACTCGAGAATGCAATCACCCAGGCAATGACTATCATTCCACTGAAAATGATACTAATTATGGTCAACTTCTGGAAAAGGCTATGTCAAAATTTAAAAAATGGAGGAAGCCATTTATCCAACACACAGTAAAACCCCTTTTATACACTTTTCAGGGAATCAATGGAAAAAAGTGTTTAACGCAGCGAAGTGTAAAATGAAGGAAAGTTAAAAAATGATAAGCTAGTCTACTTTTTACATTATTTACTGCAATGGTGGTGCAATGGCGTTCTTACTTCGTGAGAGAAAGTACAAACTTCGTGCACCAGAAAAAGACTAATTTTCGACACTTTTGTGTCTTAACACTCTTATTAATGGGCCCTGGTAACGAGAAAGTGGATAAATCATGTTCCTGTATATAATAAATCACTACCTTTAACACAAGGTGTAGCTAGAATCAGTGGTTTTTGGGTCCTTGAAACTGAAAAATCAATTGATGGCAAAACGTCTCTTTGTCCATCTGTGGCCAACGCTGGCGCCAAAACTGTTCCACCAAATTTTCTCCAAAATTGATATTCCCCAATTGATCTGAACAAAGTCGAGGCTCTGCGAATTTGCCACATACAACTTCTTCTTCTGTCTTGCCAGGATTAGGCCTGAGGCCTGATCTTGTCTCACCATCTCTTCCCCAGTCTTCCCACACTCCTTTCCCTATATCGATTGTATTCCATTGCTTGTTTTGGAATCCTTTCTAGTGGCATACGAAGGACATGCTCTCCATTTTTCTCTATGGTGGATGGCCTCTTCAGTTATTGATTGCATCCCTAGTTCATTCCCAATTACTTCATTTTGAATTTTGTACTACATACATATGTACCACATATTGTATTAATTTACTACATAATGGAGCAGGTTTTATCCACTTTTTTCGTATCAGTATGAGTTTTTCTGTGGAAAAATTTCCTGCAGCTTTTCCTGCAGCACTACATAACTTTCTCTGCACTAAGTATATTTCTCCACCAAATTCACACATATATGAAAAATTAAAAAGAGAAAAAGTGACGTAAAAGACAGGAAGCACACTTCATGTTGTAAATTGTGGGAAGAGAATGCAAAGTAAATATAGGCTTTATGATGAGACCAATGAGAAATTATGTAAAACACAGGAAAACGTAAAATGCAGAAACAAAAAAAATGGGGTTTTATTGTAATTTTTAAAACCAAGTAACATTAAACGGCATAGTACTTGTTGTTCACAAATAAAAGTATTTTTTACCAGCCTGGATAGCGAAGGTCGTTAAGTCTGGAGAGTCGTAGCTGCCTTGGCTCGAGGGTCGCGGGTTTGAATCCGACCTTGAGCATGGATGTTTGTGTGTGTGTGTTGTCCTTACATGTTATTCCTACAGTTCCTCTTGCAGTTAAATCAATCACAGTGGTTGCTATATGACCAAGATATTAAAAAGTGAGCTTTAAAAAAAAGGTATTTTTTCTGTATCTTTGCAACTGTCTTTTGAAATAAGAGGATGTCTTTTTGCCAGATCCTGTATTACCATAGAGGAAACAGAGTGTACAGTGTCTACCCAGTGCACCAAGAGGTAACATGAAAACATTGTTAATAGCATAGATGAAAGATATTTCTCAGTATCCTTCTAGCAACTAACAGCAATACTAATAACTGAAGAGCTCACTGGGTTGACACGCTTTCCTTTATGCTATTAAATACTGAGATATGTTCAACAAATGAAGATCATAGCGATGTTCCAAACTGAATCTAACCCTTCATTTGACTGTCTGATGAGATGAAGTTGACAAATATCTCAAGAATTTCATGAAGATTTAGCTACAAGAAGTAAAAGAATATCTAAACATTGATATGATGAAACAGGGAACATACAACCTAGGATTTAAAAAAAAAAAAAGGAGCTATGCAAAAGAGATGTATCATTAAAGCCATCATAAAATAAAATTACCTTCTGAAAGAACAAATAAAATCAATAAACTCTAGAAGAAAATAGTTTTTGCTTCTTAACAAAAAAATCTTATACAATTACTATAATATAAAATTGTTTTGACACTGAGAAAACTTGATACTTTTGTTATTTCTTTTGCTTGACATTTGCAACTTAATTGTTGGTCATTATTCTTCAATGCACAGAAAATGTAACATGCCTCCTGCATAACATTGACAACCTTTTTCCACTATCAGGAATCAACACAATCGGTATCATATTCTTTACCATCAGTATCATATCTAGCAAAAATGAAATGCAATTAGCAAGGGTAATGGGATTAAATTTTGCATTGCATTAGCTAGGGTTCTTTCATACAACTTTGCTATTAGTTCTATGGACTTATTGCCCTGTAAAAATATTACATATGCCATTGTGGGAATTAAAATTAGTGTTTCAATAGTTCACCCATGAAGTTCAAATAATTCACGTAGGTGCAATATTAAAAATGGAAAATCTACACACTGAGAATTATATTCTTTTAATGCTGTAACTTATTAAAATATAATACCACCTGTAATAATTCTGGTAGCATTTGACACTATTTTTGATCCAAATTTCATGTTAGAACGTAATATTGGGCGTTGTAATCAACAAGGTAATTAAATGTAAGATGGCTTTAGGGGTTTTCCTATTTCTTAGCTCTCTTGTTATACATCTTTTCTACTGGATAGTTCATTATCCCCTTATTCTATCTTATGAATTTACCCAATGATTATCATCTCTCAATATTTCTCATATTTTACCATTTTTACTTTTTCTCCTTGCTATGTTCTTAAGTAATAAAGAGAAAGGATTGAAATACTGTGAAAGAAGAACATCTGTTGGCAGGTCATAGTAATGAAAAATTGAATAAATTTTGTTCCTTTATAAGTAGTTAATTACTTCCTCTAACACGTGGAGTCAGAATTTACAATTTGTGGGCTCTAGTCACTGAAAAATTGCATGATAGTAAAACGCCAATCTGCCAATGGTCAACGCTAGTGCTTAAACTATTCACATCATTTTCTCCAAAATTGATAATCCTCAATCGATCTGGATGAACTCAAGGCCCAGAGAGTTTGAAAAATATTTTGAGTTTTGGGGTATTTTACATGAAGCCTTAACATTTTCAAAATGTTCTCAAAAATGACTCCAAATTTTTTTCTTCAAATTTCTTTCTTGAAAATAGAATTAGCCATTTAAAACAATGACACATCCCATTTTTTGGCGAACACTCTATTTTTGAAACTTGCAAAAAATTAACATGGCAAAAGTACAATATTGAGAGATTTGTTTCCTCAATGAAACCTGCTCTAAATTATTAGATCATTAAATAAGGTCCTTCACCATTTTTGATTTTTTCTCCATAAAATTTCTAGAGAGAAGTTAATGCAATTTATAAAAAAATGTTTTTCTCAAAAAAGGCTCCAAATATGTTCTTAAAATTTTTCTTCCCATAGAGCAAAGGTTGGCAATTAAAAACGTAAGCAATTAAAAAATAGTGCAGGGCTCACTTTTGGTGAACACCCTAAATTTTCGAAAATTGCAAATGTTACAAAATGCAAGAAAGTATGTGCTGTTGTAGCACTACTAGTTTCAGTAACCATAAAATATTAGATTCTGTAACTAATAGATTCCTTAATTTCTACCTACACTGACCTCCATCTCTGCTTGCAAATCCGCATAACGCTTTGCTTCTTGTGCTATCTCCTGAGCTTGCAAACCAACAATATTACCAACTACCCCAGCTGGTAGGCGATTCTAAAACAAAACAAAAAAAAATTACTTTGATGATTCTGTAAGAAACATTATTGCTTAAAATATTAAGCACTGAGAAAATGGATTCATTCTAAACAAAAGAAAGCCAAAATAATTCCATTCAATACAAAACTGCATGCAAGTTTAAACAAAAATTTAACAAAAAAAATCCACTCACTTCCATTTCACCAGCAGATGCCATATTATTCATGAGATCCTGAATTCTTTTCTGCAAGAGCATTGATGTACAACAAAAACAAAAAAGAAACAAAAGCAACAAATAAAATGACAAGTTTCAAACTAAAATCAAAATAACAATTAGAAACATGCACTTCCACAAACAAATTAGTTACAAATCACCAAAAGAGTAAACAAAACATTTAAAAACACAAAATTATTACTATAATCAAGTAACCGACAAATTTGTTTACCTCTTCTCGTTTCTGATTTTCTTGAACCTCTTGTGTTACATCTGAATCTCCACCTGCCACTTCATTCTACAAAGAAAGAAGAAAAAAATTCATAAGTATCTTATTCATTAGTATAAGAATAAAGGAGTCAGTATTTTTGATGGTAGGAAATACTATTTCGAGCTTCCAATTCTACATTAATCTTGAAAAAATATTATTTTGCTCATTTTGTCTCGAACTGTTTCTTATTCCTGATATAGGTATTATTAGTGTTCAATAATCTATTGTTATGGAATGGGGAGAAGTGATTATAATGGCGAAGTACATAACATGTTTATTTTATTCACATGTTGGCTAGAAACTTCAATTAAACTATTGTGTTACACGCTTGCATTTGTGCTTGTATCCCTCAGAAAAAAATTCATTAAAAAACTGCATGGAGCATGAAGACTAATTGTATGAAACATTAATTTCAAGTTATGCCACTTTCAAAGCAAAACACAAGAAAAAGGTTTCAAGCCCTTAGAAGGAGTTTCATTTTCAGGAAAGTGGGAAACGGTTCCTGGAAATGATGTTTGAGAATTTCATTGAATGTAATAATTGACAAAGATTTTACTCATCCTGTTTTAGTTGTAGACATCCTTACCCAACCTAGCCTACCAATGTTGCCTTCTGTTTTCTATAATACTACAGACAAATGAAAAGGAACAAGCAGTGATGAGAAGAATAAATTAATTCAAATGGTGAAAATTGAAGTGAGTAACGAATAAATGAGGCATGTGCATTGGAGCAAACATACTTCCAATATTTGTACTTTTAAGTGCAATTAAAAATTAGATATTGAAGAAAACCCACGTCACTTCTTCACAAAACAAAATTAGACCGAATGTCTGTTTCTCAGCATCAATGTCAATTAAGCAGCCACCTGTGCTAATGGCCATTTTCTCCACAACCATCAGTGGCCACCTAAGAACATGTATGCAGTGTACATGATGTGATTTGAAGACTTGTTACATAATTACTATTTAGCACCCTTTTCATTATTTTCTTGATTAAATGATTCTTATTATCCAAATAATTGCTTAGCTTCTTTATTGGAATATTGTTCAGACTTTCCAGTGTTTAAGTGAAAGTTATTAACCATGAAGAACATCAATTCCTGTATGCAAGTGCAAGATACAGCAACTTGAAAATTTATGTCTATTACCAAAGATACTATGAAACTTCAATAAATGGATTATAAAAGCATTATTCTTACATAATTCTTTCAATTAAGCATCATGAACACAAGCTAAAGACAGATTTCATTCATATATAACAGAAGATTTTTATAATGAATTGATTAATAAAAATGAATGCTTAAATACCATATTTACCCGAATATAAGTCAACTGAATAAAAGACAACCTCCTAATTTTGAAGAGCCCTCATTAGAATTTGAAAATTTTTAACTAATTTGTATTATTTAGTTAAAATAAAATTGAAAATTGTCTTATTGACTAGAAAATTGCCTTGTTAATGAGAATGTTAAGACTTACTGCTGAACTATGATTTTCTTGTTCCTTAAAATCATCATAACCATGGTTTTTGTCACTACCCTCATCATCTTCGCATGTATCAATATTTCTTTCTATTCGGTCCTCCTCCTGTGCTGTGACAGCCGACTTTTTAGGTCCCTCTGAAAGTTTTGCGCATTGAATTTGCATTATTCTTAGTCTTTCATCAATGCCTGAGAACAATTCTTTCTGTGTCACCAGATTTTTATCTGTCCCACACTTGTTGATGGCATCTTTCTTTAACAGTTCACAATGCAAATTCGCTCTTGCCAGTCGTCAAACCGAGATTCCGCTCTGCTTCATCAAACCCATATTGTGTAACAAACTCTCGGCATTCATTTCCACATTACGTTTGTTTGCTACGTTCATTTGAAATTCTCTCTTCACTGGTCCATTCAAAAATATTGGTCTGGATTACTTGGCAAATTCATGGTGGATGCAATGAATACGATTGTAAATATAATTATTGTAGATACACATGATTTTTTATGATCTTCCCAGTTTATTGTTATGCCAACATTTACAAGCTTCATGATATAGAATGGCAATGTAAAATCTTAAACCCTAACAGATAAGGCGTAATCTGTGAATATTAGGCAACCCTGCATTTTTCGAATGAGATATTTAGGAAAAAATCTTGCCTTATATTCAGATAAATACGGTAATGACCACAGGCGTAACAAAATTTAAACAATGGTATCACACTGGCCGATAAGAAAACTACTAGATCAATCAAAAGGTAGTGAAACAGCACTCTTTGACCATTCCTATATATCTTTGCGTGAAGTCAGTTAATAACTGGACACCCCTCCATCTTGACCTAACTTGGATGCACTCCATGGAACAAAAGGTTCCTACCTTTACACTTATATAGAAACATGTTTTTATAATGCAATGAGACACCCGGTCTCAAAGAACGCCATTTGTCACTGGGCGTTGAATGCGAGATGTAAAGGTAAAATGAAGTATAGACCTGTTTCAGTCAATTCATATATTTCTTTAGAGTATTCTAAAATATATTGTAAATGATAAAAATATGAAAATAGATTAAAAAAAATACTGAAATTGTTGAAAAAGATAGAAATAGTTGAAAAACACTGATAGTTGTAAAACATTGGAATTGTTGGAAAACAGTGAAATTGTTGTAAAAGGGAAATTTTAGTTATAGATACAGGAGGGTTCCTTTTAATCTTTGTTTTTTGCACAGCAAAGGCAAAGTTTCCTATGGCATTCTAAGCAAACAGCTTTTGTGCAGTTTATTCACGTGTATGCCTTGGGGGGGTGGCATGTTCCATAAGTTTTTCTGCTGGCCATTTGGTCCTATGGAACATCCCGCTGCTCTTCATCTTCTTCTTGTCCCTCTGGTTGAGGTTGCCGCCGCCATCCCTGCAGTTGCTCTCCCTGTTGCTGAGCATGGCCTTTTACAGAAACATTCTGAATATTTGGTCTCCAGTCCCGTGGGAGGTTCAATGAATCCGCAAGTGTCTTTTGAAGATGGGGTAATCAGTCCCAACTGCTGACATACTCATATCTTGTCACAATCGGTGTATCTTTGAAACTCCTATACATTATACTTGTAAATCAGTTCAAGCTTCCAATATTCAACATCCTGTAAAATAAAGTAAAGGACCATTGCCTGGTTTTCCTACAAACGAAAAGTGTGGTTTCGTGTTTATGTGGAAACCGCACATTTCATGTCTAAGAGATCTACTGCATATTTTGTTTTATTGTAGAAGTATATAATCTTGGGTTTCCTTTTCTCTTCATTGGCTTGGATGCTATAATGTAAAGTTGACGTCAATATGACAGCTCATTTCTCTTTTAGAAACAAAGCTAGTAAGCGCAGTTGTTCCTCTAAACCCATACAGCATTGATCCAATTGGTCTTTGTAGGCTAGCAAGGAATTCCTCAGGAATAATGTTTGTCTTTTTTAATGTCTCAACGTAAGTTAATTTTCTCTCATCTGTTCATCAATAACTTCGGCAGAACTAAATCACTTGTCTAAACTGACATTCCTGTAAGACCCTTCAATAGGTTTGTTTATGCAAAGCATAGCTGGAGTATGGTACTAAATTTTTGCTCTTCTTGAGCTGGGATCGTCCAAATGAATTGGGCGAACCATTACAATATTTTTAAAGTACAAATATCAAATAAATATTTGAGAAAGTCGCCCAAGAGCTATACGGAAACACCCGTCTCACAGACCACCTACACCACACACTAAGAGAAACAAATAGTCACACATACCAGCACAAAAAATACGAGAAGAGAAACAGCCAGTCTCACAGACTGCCATTATTTCCAAAAGAGCCCCTTCAATGCTGGCCACTTCAGCAGAACTACACAAAACTCCACAGAGTGATAGAAGAGGGTTAGGGAGGAAGCTACTATGACTATCAATGCTCTCGCCCACACATATCTGCCACTATTGCATAAACCAATTTCACTTGGTGCCTGTGAGACCGATGTTTCCATATAAGTGTTAAGTGATCCAATATCAGGCCAAAATCACAGAGAAAATCAAAATAATATATAAAATCTCTCACATCTGTGGACTTTGTAGAAAGGACAGACGGAAAACTGCATCCATACTCAAGAAGAGTACTTTGCACAAGACTTTGTTCATCATCAGGTGGAGCATCCTTCCGTCGAAACCGCCGTTGTGGTCGATATACCTCCTAGCAAAAAGAGCACAAAGTATTATAAAATGCTTTATAGTCACTAATAGTTTATTCAATACAAGTCAAGTAACGTTTGATCAATTCAAATTACAAGGAAAATGTGGCCAAGTTATGAGTACTAGAAGAAGAAAAAGTTATAATTGAAATATCATTAAAACATTCAAATAGTCGCATTACATTGCAGTGTTATGCAAGAGAACAAGTACGAAAGACAACAAGAACAAAAAATATAAAAATTATGAAAATAGATTTATTAACTCTGGTCTTATATTTCGAACATCCACTCTCACACAATGCATCTGTAGTTTGCTAAAGTGCTTGTTATGTAATTATAAAGTTATCCTTAAAATGTCTTACCTTTATGATTGAAATATTTTGCTGAAGCTTCTCTTGAAGTTCTAAAGTATTGTGTTCTTCAGGAAGAGTGTAGCGTTTATTAAATTGGTTAACAGCATATGCTCGAATTACATCACCCATTTCCTCTCGAGTTTCCATAGATTTCTTCACAAGCCACTGCCAAAACAAAACAAAAAAAAAGACTCCCTTAGCCAGAAATAATTACATTCTTACTCACAGGCTTATAAAAGAATGTGAGAACTCACTTGAATCACAGGATATATATGAATGAAGTCGAGACCTTGAATTTGATGAGGTTCTATTGAATGAGGACATTGCATTTGTGGTAATACAGCAACAATCTTCTCAGTTAAAGCACTTCAAAGAGAAGCAATGTATGTTACAAAAATATATCTGTAATGCATTATCTTACAATTAATTAACTCATTAAGTACACACACTTAAATCTTCTAACATGAGTAATTTAATCTTCATTTAACAACTTCACAATAAAAGAACTTGTGAAAAAATGCCAACCAGATACGTCACAACATTAATTACATAAATCATGTGCAGGAAGTAAACAATTTAATTCATTTTTAAGACTGGAATGAATTGACTATTAACCATTCCATATAATATCTTGAATATGTTAGCTAATATAATTTTTGCAACCAGTACATCTATACTATATGATTGCAAAAATTATATGAGCTAACACTGGGGGGGTGTAAAAAGTCAGAGGCTGACCTATTATGGAAGGTGGACCAGGAGAGAAAGGAAATATACGATGATGCAAGTGAAGATAGAGATGATATTAATAAAAACAATGATAATTTTCAGGAACAACAAAATAGTGATAGCTCAAGCAAAATGTTTTAACATTCTCCAAACAATTTTCTAGAAAATTACACGATTTGACATTCTATTTTGATTAAATAGTAATAATTGGATAAAAAAAATTTAAAAATTCGCACGAGACCTCTTCAAAATCAGGGAGTCATTTTATATTCAGGTAAAGTTCAGTAATTAACACACTTCATGATTACACTATCAAGGAACCACATTTATAGTGTCTAAAAATGCATATTTCACCCTTAGTGCCTAAAAATATCTATTCATCCTACAGAAGCCTAAAAATGTCAATTTTATTTAATTGAAGCCATAGAGTATAAACTTGAAAGCATCCCTAGGCTGAATAATTGACTGAAGCTGAAATTTCCATTAAATAAAAATCTGAGATTAAGCTGGCTGCAAAGTGCATCAAAACAGAGAGAGACAACTGATGCACTGTTACATTATTCTACCATTAAAATATGGACTAGTCACAATTGTTGTAATAGAAAGGTCATTTTAAATGCATAAAATAGTTCTGGTGAAAAAAGTTCTAGCCGAGTTAGCATTTTCATTTCTATCCAGGTTCCTATTCAGATTTTATGTTGGTGTTTTTAAAAAAGTTAAGGGAACAGTTATTTTCATCCCAAATATCCTACCTCTTTAAGAAATTATCCAACTTATTTCCACCTTTTATGAGCTGTTAGAAGCACCCAAAATAGGAAATTGTAAAGCAAAAATATCCTAAGTCTAGAGATTCCTCAAGTCAAAAAATTCTCATAAAAGACTTACAAATAACAAAATCCACAAAGCATAACAAGTAATCAGCCAATTAAATAATCTATAGGAATCTGTTTTCAATCCATTCCTTTAATGGTTCCCAGCAGTATCAGATTATCTGGTTGTCAATAAAACAAGAACAAAAAAGCATTAACTCTCATAATTACTGACCACAATTTAATTTTTATCGAGGTTTTTGATACGGTCTACATAATTCAAATATATTGTGTATTAAAATACTGATACTGTGTATTAAAAAAAGGAAATGATCTATTTAAAAACCTTTAAAAAGAGGCCAGGCCATTTAATACGTCAAAAAGTTTACTTTAAAGTAAGAAAAGGGATCGATTTAACACTTTCACACATTCTGGTTAAGTGTCACAATCAGAGCTAAACAAATGAATTCACTCGGTAGAGAGTTATTAAAACAAAAGGCAAATAAGATGCAGTTGTAAATAACGCATTCTAAAAAGTTACAAATGAAAGGGTTGATAGATTGTTTCTAGTATCAAACTTAAATTGTTTTCAAGTTTTATAGCACAAGCAATTATAGTTTGGGAGAATAACATTTTTTTTAGCAGGAATACTTCCAGGACATGTGAAATCCATGCAATGCTTTTACCTTTATGTTCATACATATATTTGATAAATGTAATAATATAAATTAATGTAATTATTTAATATAATGACAATTGAACAGAAACAGGTTTTATTTAATTTAAGTATGTATACTTGAAGACTTAAATAAATAAATAAAAACCAACCAAAATTGTTTTCCCCCCTCAGGGGCCAGCTTGAAGCTGTATCCCTTACCCCACCTGGCATTATATCCAATCTCTGCTATCCATATCTAGGGTCTGACGGAGAGGGACCCCCTTACTCCCTCACCATTTCCCTTCCCTCCGGAACCCTACCTGTCGATAAACCGTTGAGGTAGTCACCGCCCTTCCCAGCTAGATCTTGGTTATTGCCTAGGTGCCGCTGTGATCTATAGATCCTTAGTGGAATGGTGGTTAATGAGAGGATAGGGTAGGAAATGATTGATGGAGTGATCCTGTGGAATGCATATTGGCAGGGGAAACGGGAGTACCCTGAGAAAACCTGCCGCAAATCCGCTTTGTCCACACAAATTCCACTTAGTACCACCTGGAATCAAATGCTGGCACCAGCGGTGGAAGGTGAGCAGTATGGCCACACTACAATACGCGCTGCTCTAATCACTACATAATTCTTTTTCACAGGAGAAATTTTGTTTTCATTTTTATTCAAAGATACTCACTCATTAATATGTAACTTGTGACTTGATTTCAGAGAATTTACGATTATGAGGTTATGATACCTCATTTCTGTAATGTACATTAGAACTTCTAAATTCATAAACTAACACAAATTGTTCTATTATCACTTCAGAAGACTTGTTGAAAAAAGTCAATATGGAGAAGGTTAGAAAATTTTAACATTTTATTCAATTCCAGGGGTATGTCTATTGATATTTTACATTGATCCAGAATTGCAATTTGAATATACAGTGTTATGACAGATGGCCTGATAGACTAACCATGAGATATGTTAATAACATCTTTAGCAAGAATAACTTCGAGTGTGCAATTAAAATGAAGCAGTGTGTAACAGACACTCTTGATTACAAAAATCATAAGGTCTCTGATATTTCTCACACATTAATGGCATTGCAGAAAGTCTATAATTTACATATATATCTTTTACATTAATATTTGTATTCAATAAAATTGAAATATTATCTCTACAATATTTATTTTATCATTTAATTTCAGCAACCTACGAGTGAAACCCTTTTGAATATCTACAAAAAAATTATAAGAACAAGAGTTAAATATAAATAACTTGCACACTTACATTTTTTGGCCAATTGTTAAATTTTCTTGAAACAGGAGATCCACATCAACTTCAAAATTGCAGGTTTCAATACACCAAGTCATTCCACCAACAACCTGAATGACAAACAATGATCAAATCTAAATACTATACTCGATTCTAATTTTTCAATTTGAAATGGTTCACACTCAAAAGTTTTAATTTAAGCAGTGACCGGAACATTTCATTTAAAAGAAAATGCATATAATATAATTCATTCTAATTCAAATGTAGTTCAAGAGAGTAATTGTAATCTAAATCAAAGATGAATTTGCAGTATTAAAACCAAACATTTTCAATGGAAAGATGCATTGTTCAGCATTACAATTCAAAACATTTCATCAAGGTAACATATACATCATTGCAATTAACTCTGTGTTGAGATGCTAAATGCAAACACACATAAATGCTGTTATTTGAAGGGCTCAGGCATAAAAGTAACACTCAAAATTGTGATTTTTGTGAATTTTGTAAATCTGTTGTTCGTGCAGTGAAATGCTCATACGGTTCAATATATGACTCAGATGGTTGGTACTTGACTGGTGTAGTAGTAATTTTGATGTAGCCTATTCAACACGTTCACTGCCAAGCGTATTCTTGCTATACTACATCACAGTACCAAACAGGTTTTGCGCATACTATGTCTCGGTGCCAACAGTAATTGGTGCACTTCAATACATGGTAGATCATTCAAATGTGTACCAATATTGATATAATATTACACAGATTAAAATTTACAGAGTCCATAAGGACTCACAGGATGAACATTTTGCAACTCTGAATACTGTAATGAGACCGGTGGCGAGTATTATCATAAAAGAGACCAGCCAGTGCACGAGACCATATGCTCTCGTACTAAAAAAAAAAAAAAATTTTTTTTACAAGACCATATGGTCTCATGCTAAAAACACAATTGAAAGACCCTACAAGACCATACTATCTCGCATGGCAGGTAAGTGTAAAAGTACTTTGACAAACATGTTGACTTTCTCAGAGCTCAAACGTTTTCCCAAGTTAGTTGTATTTTATACTCAAACTAAATTTAATACAAACTGGATTAACCTGTAAATTGAAGGTAACAGGGAACTTGTGTTAACTTTACTTTAGGTCTTTGAGAAAGAAATTATGACAGTTGTTTGTCCTTCTCTCACAAGCTTTTTCATTTTTGTTTTTCACTGCTCTATTCATTGAAACATTCAGTGAAGGTGTTCTTCATTATACTGCACTCTGTAATTACCCAATAAACACTAGTTGTAGGCTTACAATGAAATATGAAAATGAGAAACTATCACCTTCATGAATCAGCACGACCAAAACACATGAATCACAAACTTGCTCTCTACTGTTCACATGCAAGTTACAAGCATTTCCTGGATATCTTGTCCTTCCTTTTGTAGTCAAACAACACTAACAGTTTTATATCAAATCCACAAAATTATGCGGACTACATATCCGACCACACAAATGCTGATCCTAACAGCTAGTAACAAATTTTCTCATTGTTAACCATTCAGAGATTTATTTGCAATTAGAAAGCATATGGATAGAAAGTATAACACACACTGTACAATAGCACACTATGAAAGAGCTTAGGTAAGTTTAAAGACAAGGAAGAAAATCACAACACAATAATATTTTTATGCTAAGTTGAAGTAGTCATCGAGTAAATAAGAAGAAAAATAATTTGAATATATGAAATTACACTTCAGAAACAACGTCAACATAATATTGTTCAATGAATAAACAATTAATATACCAAAAATAATTTTCTTGAGATTTAAAATCATTTTAAAAATGGATTTCTAAACAACAGCAAAAACTCCATAAGAAGTACGTATGTTACATAACTCTTACTATAGTAATATTTTCAACCGATCATACAGTACAGTAATAAAACCAATATACGTTTATACTGCACATGACAGTTCCCTCATGATACAACTATTTCAAACAAATTATCAAAGAATTTAAATCCTAAAATTTTGTTTCAATTGATACAGATTTCGATGAAATACTACTGTATTATTTTGCAGTAAATGGTATTGGCAATACTAAGGCTCAAAGTATCACCAAGATGTGAAATAAAAACAAACAAGAAATTACAGCATGCCTTGTCAAATGGAGACAAGCCCTTGATACGAATATAAATATCCAGCGGCGACCAGAACATCAATTATTTCATGGAGTTTCAATTTTGTTTTTCATCTTTCTTGCTTCAACCTGTCATTAAAATTAGAAAATCAGAAATGAACATATCAACTATTATAAAAATAGGAAATGGAAGTACATTAAACATTTTCTCCTTACCTCCAGCTCTTTCCCTCCGCATCTATTCTAGTTGATAATTTTGCACTTGATTTGGGGCGCGGATGAAACGTACTGATCGACATTTTCGGATTTATAAGATTCTCTAAACACAATCTTTCGAATGTGAAATCACAATCAACAAACGCTTTTTCCTACTGACACAAAATGTAAATCTTCGTCGAGTCTACAATTATTCACGTCAGCTGTGTGCTATCATGCAACTGATTTGTAATAAAACACTATTTACATTTGCTACTAATGCATTTTATGTTGTTAGTATCCATTAATCAAAGTTCGGGAGACATTTGCCAGAGATGGCAATGTAAATTATTAAGAACTCTCAACACGGGAGAGAAATGTCCAACAGACTAAAAATATAACGCATATTATGAGCCAGTGTTTTATTACATCCCAACCTACGCATTTGTAGCTGCGACAAACTAACACGTTTCATCACCGTAACAAGTGTCAAATTTCTTACTATCAGTTCCACCAAGATTCGGTTGATTCGGAGTCTGATTCATGAAGAATCATGAACCGAATAAGAATCGAGATGAGATATCGAGAATTGAAACAAAACAGTTGGTACCGCAAAATTCATTTATGCAGAAAGAATACCATCCATAAGTTTTGTTGTTATTTTCCTCACAAATAAGAACTTAATTGAGAACAAACTGTCTCAATTGACAATATTACAATAAATAAAATAAAACAACATTGTTAAAACAATACATCATTACAATTCTTGATAGTTTAGCTTTGAAAATAATATTTCTTTATTCAAATGATAAAAGTGATGTTTTCCTTTGTGAAGGACTTTAAAGTTTCAACCATGGGCAGGCGGACAGGATGTCCCAAACCAGACGGGTACGGGTACGGGTACGGAGTACGGGTACGGGTACGGGTACGGGTACGGTACGGGTACGGGTACGGTACGGGTACGGTACGGGTACGTGGTACGGGTACGGCATGGGTGCATGGGCATGGTACGGTAAATGGGTACGGGTACGGGTACGGGCACGGTACGGGTACGGCATGGTACGGGCGTACGGGTACGGGTACGGGTACGGTACGGTACGGCACGGTACGGTACGGGTACGGGTACGGGTACGGGTACGGGTACGCGTAATGGGTACGGGGCAGGTACGGGTACGGGTACGGGTACGGGGTACGGGTACGGGACGGGGACGGGGACGGACGGGACGGGACGGGGACGGACGGGGACGGGGACGGACGGGACAGATTGGGACGGACGGACGGGGATGGGGACGGTAGACGGGGACGGGGACGGGACGGGGACGGGACGGGGACGGGGACGGGGACGGGGACGTGGGACGGGGACGGGGACGGGGACGGTGGACGGGGACGGGGACGGGGACGGGACGGGGACGGGGACGGGACGGGACGGGGACGGGGACGTGTGGACGGGGACGGGGACGGGGACGGGGACGGGGACGGGGACGGGGACGGGGACGGGGACGGGGACGGAGTTGGAGGCCAATATATGAAATAGGTATCCAAATTCTTAAACAAAATATTGAAATCTGTATTATTACATAGTAAATATGAATATTGTGTAAAATGTGGTTATAATATGATATAAGAATTGAATATTGGTTTAGTGGTGAGTTATAGTTGACATTTACGTAATTGAAATGATTGAAGGCGTTGTCATTGTCAACAATACTATTTATTTCAATAAGAGCAGCTTTCGATGGCTTAGCCATCATCATCAGTTTCCTTCTGTCTGGAAGTCACAAAAACGACTACATGCAATTCAACATGATGTAGTTGTTTTTGTGACTTCCAGACAGCAGAAAACTGATGATGATGGCTACGCCATCGAAAGCTGCTCTTATTGAAATAAATAGTATTGTTGACAATGACAATGCTTTCAATCGTTTCAAGAAGAATTGAAACATATTTATTTTCTGATACACGTATTTTAATTTCCTTGAGTTTTTGGTAACGATCTCACCGATATCACATTATTTAATTTTACAAAGAATAGCATCTATATTGAATCAAAACAATTTAGAGATTAGTAATCGAAAAGAAGAAATTATCATCTTTATTAAGTATTTGCTAAACAATATTATTTTTATATTCAATAATAAGACACCAAAAACTGAGAGGCACTTCAATAGAAGGATGTCTCAGACGCCTGTTTTCAGAGATTGTTTTGATATTGTTTGAAGAAAAGACCTTAAGACAAGTAGATGCAATTTTATATCATAGACATGTTGATGATCCCTAACTTATAATGAAAAAAGAAGAGGTAGAAATATTTTGGCTTTGTGTAATAGTTATGATGACAATGTCAACTTTGCAGTAGAAATAAAGATACAAGGCCATTTACATTTTCTTGACTTATCTATTCACAAATGTAATAATAAAATTATCACAGACTGGTATCAAAAACCAAGCAGCACAAGGATAATCTTAAACTATGCATCAAAACATCCTTTGTTTCGAAAAATAGGTGTTATCCTTTAACTGTGCTCATTGGGTCTGTGAGACCCACACTATTATATTATTTTTTATAATTTAAATTGTTTTATGAATAATTTCTCAGCAACTTGTGTATTCCTTTCAAATTGTGGGGTTTGTGAACTAACAAGCCATCATCACGTTATGTTTATGCAGTGATGAGTTATAGTCGATTTGACCCTTTCCGGGTATCCTAGATAGTTATGTAAGTTTTTTAAATACATGATTTTTTATGTAATTGATTATTTAGCAACGTCATGTATTAGAATATGGATAGGAAATACATTGTGTGTATAACAAAGAGTTTATTTTTTTTTACTTGCAGCTTTGCATTTGAAATGTCGACAATCATCGACAAAGAAATCCTGGGATTGTTGTTGGACAGTAGTAACAAGATTTGGGATCAACCCGTGGTTACACTGCAATCAGTAGTTCCAAAGAAAATAAGAAAGATTGTCCACGAGGCGCTGACAGAAAGGCAAAATATCTGTGCATTAACTGCCCCAAATTTGTTTTACAACACTCAAACTTTGTTTCAATTATTCTGCTTCGGATATTCAATAACATTCTAAAAATTTCGTTTTGTTCTTGTGTGTTTATCAATATTGATGCATTTTTCTGCTGATATTTAATTTCTATATTTTTACCGAAATATATAACATATCATCATGTTGAATTGCATTAAATATACTTTTCATTGAAAAATATTGCTTTTAGCGAATTATTTCCTGTCTTGGGTCTCTCAGACCCCACCAGCACAGTTACGTTAGTAATTTTCACCAGCACAGTTAAAGGTTATTTATGGGCTAGCACAATCAAATTGGCAAATTCAAAATTTCGTAAAAAAAATTTGAACGAGATTTTTAGTTTCTTACTACAAAATAATTATCCTGCCTCATTTGCTATAAAATATATTAATAAAAAAATATTTAATATAAGTGATATTTTAATTATACAACCTTGTACTAATTTCTTTTCTAATAAGTAGGCAACAGGATTTACTGTAATAAAAAACAAAACATATACATATACAGTTGGGTCTCCGTGTATCAAATCTGATGGTTCCTTCAAATTTGATAATATTTTATGTATAGAAACTTTGATACATAGAAACAATAATGAAATTTTTGCAACTGCTTTTGCAAAGTTTTTTTAGACATATCTAACCATCCAAAACATTCCTGAAACTTCTCAAAATCCAAGCATCAAGCATAATCAGTGGCTTTTTCTTGTATAAAAAGTCCCAAAACTGAGCCTTAACAAGTTCATCCACATTAAAACAGCTTTGTCCACATCTTCATATCAACTCAAGTTGTTCCTTTTATGATCTCTTCCTGCAGCTTCTAGATTTTTGATTTTTTTTGGTGGGGGGCTTTGCATATCTATTTGATAAAGTTGACTTCTTCTGAAACATTAAGCAATTTTTGTTTCAGCATTTCAAATACCCTTCTGAAGTATTTAACAGCAAACTGTATCTGTACTGAACTGATGAACTAACATTTTAGAGCAGAGCTATTAGATGAAGGGGTGTGCAATTGACCTTCAAATCGCTTTGGTGTACACATTCCCACAATTGTCAATTTCTCAAGGAGAGGAAAAGCAGGAATGAGTTACCTTTGTGAGAAAGCTGGAAACTGGATGTAGACAACAGGTTGATGTTTTATAAATATTTATTCAATTATACAAACATCCTGAAGGAAGTTATATTTTCCGCAGTAATAATACTATCCTTCCAAATTATACAATACTACTTTTTAGAAACATAATTTATAGTATGTACTATATAGTTTTATTTCATTGAAAAAAATTATTGAAATCAGAAAATAAGTTCAATACGTAGCAATAATGTTTGATGTGTAGAAACTTTTTTAAAAGGAATTTTTGACAGAAAAAAATGACTTGTAGAGAATTTTGATTTATAGAAATTTGAAACAGGGAACAGGGAATTCCTGGAACAGGAAATTTCCCAACTCCGTGAAGTGAAGAAGAGGAAGAAGAAGAAGAAGAAGAAGAAGAAGAAGAAGAAGAAGAAAAAGAAGAAGAAGAAGAAGAAATTCGATATATGGAGGACTGTCCTACATACCTATTTATTTTTTCCAAAATATGTAAGAAAAAAATAGAAAATATGTAAAATAAACATTCATTACAAGCAGCTGAAAGAAAGTTCAACCTGTAGAGAAGTAATTGTACAGTAACCTTCACCATACATAAACGTTTCATTTTTAATATAACATATGTTTGTTATATACAATGTATATACAATGTTGTTTATGAGTAGCCAGTGCCCAAGTGAACAGTAGAACTGTGTAGTGAATGCTGAATCCCAGAGGGGAGAGGGGTTAAACAGAATGGAACCCTCTCCCCAAAACCGAAGAACACGATAAGACAATAATCTGTACAAAAATATTTGTTAGTTTTCAATTTAATTACGAATGTGATGTTTGAAATTACTTCTACTTCACAAACATCAACTCATTTTTGGCTCCAAGTAAGCAGTTTCCAAGAAGCTGAGGGGGGGGGGGGTATGTTTGACGATTCAAGGTGAAGATGTGGTGGTAATAGAGGTGCAGTAGCAAATGATTGCTTTATAATAAATATGCTTCCACAACATGTTGAAAATGCTCATCTAAAATGTTGTTTCAAAGATTAAATATATTAACATCCAACTAATTATGTAAGAAATATGTACAAATAGATAAAATATAAAATTATGCCATAATATGTAAAAAATACATAAAATAAAAATAGTTCCAATTCATTGTGTCTGGTAAACTCTAAAAAATATCATTGAATGCATTTATCTTGTTACTCTATAAACATGTAATTACATGAAAATCCATTCCCTACTAATAAGGTTTTTACAAGTTTGAAAGGGCAACAAATGAAATTTAAGATGGGATATATGCTCAGTAACAAGAATTAGATTGTTAAAAATATTAAAGATAATTTGGACATTCTAGATGAAGATAACATTGAGTATCAAATTTCTAGTATTGATTGCAAACTTACACAGAGAAAGATAAATTTGAAAAAATGAATTAATGAGATTAAAAACAATATTTAAAAAAAAAATTGTTAACTAAACATTGAATTGAACTTGATTTGATTTTGAAAATGTAGGTGTCATAAACCATGAAATGATATATCCCAGATTGATTTCTGAAAAAATTAATTTCTTTCTCTTTATTGCATATCAGTTAGTTGTTACTTATAATTTTTTACCTTTCAGAATCTTATTTGTCCCATCATCAGTTTGAGTAACCCTTATATATCCACTACGCACATGGTACATAAGTCATAAACATTATAAAATCACATTCACGTCTAAAACTCTCGACTTCTTAAAACATCAATTCAAACTACACAAGTGAGTATTCTCTCTAGGTTACTCAGTCTGATGATGGGACAAATAAGGTTCCAAAATGTGATGAAAATTATATGTAATGACTAACTGTATCGCAGCTTCTGGGTCAATGACCCCCACCTCGATCAGGTTTTGCGTCCAGTTTCCCTGATCCGTTGAGCAAATGCTGAGATTGCCCATTGTTTTGCTTCTGGAAATAAATGTAACTTCATTATCTGTGCACTAGAATTCAGTGGGAAATACAGTTATTCAAATTATCATTTTCATGTTGTCGCGGCAGGAAGTATTATTCCTTGATGAAGGACATCATGGATAAAAGCCCAAATTTTTTATCTTATTTATCCTTGAAAATAGATTTTATTACATGGGCATGGTTTTTTTTCTTCTTTTTTTTTCCATTCAAAATTCAAGTAGTATATGACTTAGTGTAGGGATCATAGAATTTTGAAAATGTGCACAGAATCCCCATAGCACGTCATACACAGTTTTAACAATTTTTTGACGTAAAATAAATAAATAAATAAATAAATAAATAAATAAATAAATAAATAAATAAATAAATAAATAAATAAATAA
>BLKR01002839.1:0-37500 GCA_011170035.1 Teleogryllus occipitalis
GTTCCACATGGCCTTTTAATTGAAAAGCTGTCAAAAACTGGATTAGATCATCGAATAATCTTGTGGATAAAAGAATTTCTTACGGGCCGAACTCAAGCAGTCAGAATAGGTGACAAACACTCATCGAAAGCCGATGTAACCTCTGGGGTCCCCCAGGGGAGTGTGTTAGGGCCATTGCTATTCTTAGCGTTTATTAATGATATTGCAACAGGAATAAAATCGAAAGTTAGACTTTTCGCCGATGATTGCATAATATATAGGAGTATTGGCGCCGTCTTCGGATGAAAATGTTTTACAGAACGATCTTAACTGTTTATGGAACTGGGCGTGCAGAAATAAGATGGAATTAAATCCGGAAAAGAGTAAATTCATTTGTTTTACCAAATCTCGTTCGAATGTACACTCGAATTACAAGTTAGGAACTAACGATATACCGCGTGTAAAAAACTGTAAGTACTTGGGTTTGGTCCTGCGTAGCGACTTGGGCTGGTCGGATCATATTAACAACACGGTCAAGAAATCATGGATGCGAAATAAACAGTAGAAAAATCGGTAAGTTTGCCAATAGCCCGATCCTTGGCATAGAAAACCTTCTGCAAGTTTTTCTTAACTTTTTAAATTCTGGGACTTTGAGGAGAGGGCAATCGATGGAGGGATAACTTGAAAAACGGGCGGGCGTGTTTGTAAGTGGTGGACGCCTTTTTACGACTATTCATGGGACCCTTATCTAAAGATTTTTGTGAAGGGCTATGGCTTTAACGAGTTGAACCATTCATATTGCAGTCCAGACTGGGCAACCAGTGACATCTACCACATATCAAAACTGACGAAAAACCTGCGGAGAAGTAAACTTTCATTTGATTTATTTGGTCAATGAAAACAGTAAAAACTGTATATGACGTACGGGGGAGAAAAATATTTGTCCAGTACCAGAATCCCATCCCAACATTATAACGATAAATATTTGAAAGTTAAAACGTCGATGATGATGATGATGATAATAATAATGATAATAATAATAATAATAATAATAATAATAATAATAATAATAATAATAATAATAATAATAATAATAATAATAAAAAATTGCAGTCCAACAGAAAGGCTGTAGCAAAGGCTCCATGTGTTGCAAAGAGCAATTAATCATAGATTCAGTAGTGTGTGGTCAAGTATATGCAAAACATCGCAACTTGTTCATGGCGTATATTGATTACAAAAAAGCCTTTGATTCTGTACCACATACCTGGCTGATAGAAATACTTAAGATCTATGAGGTTGATACAAAAGTTGTCTCTTTCTTGGAACATGTTGTGTGAACTGGCGAAGAAAATTGCTTAAGTAACCTGTAGACAACGTCAAAATGTAATTTAACTGCAGGAATAATCTCAAAGCATAAATTAATTTGTAATCATATCTATACTCCGATTGAGCTGTCGCGACAGGAAGTTGCGGACTTCTCATGCAATGACGGCCAAAAGAGATTTATGGATGGCCAAAGATCTTCATGGAAGACATCCACATGAAATGAGCCAAGAACATGTCGATATGAAAGCATCGAACTACTGACTTATATCAGGACAGATCTTTCCAGAAACTGAAGGGTTTATGTTGGCTATTCAGGATCAAGTTATTCCAACGCGTAACTATTTGAAGCGAATTGTTAGAGATGGCAATGTGCAGAATGAGTTATGTCGTAATGGTTGTCCAACAGTGGAATCAATTCCTCATGTTACCTCGTGTTGTACACATTTGGTGGGCACCGAGTATAAACAGCGACATGATTCGGTGGCCAAAATTTTACATCAGGCGTTGGCTCAGAAATGTGGTCTTCTGACTGAAGATAAGTTACCGTCCTTGAAGTACAACCAACCTGTGAGTGTTCTGGATAACGAAGAGTGGCGCTTGTATGGGGATAGAACTATCTTAACAGACCAGACAGTGATTCACAACAGACCGGATTTGGTTGTGATTAACAACTGTGAGAAACATGTCATGCTTATTGACGTTTCTATCCCAAATACTGGCAATATTCAAAGCAAATATACAGAAAAAATCAGAAAATATGCAGATTTTGTTGAACTCGTTGAGAAACAGTCGAACATGGGAAGAGTCAACATTATCAATCATAATTGTTTCAAGCGCCGGAGTCATCCCTAGGAATCTGATTTGGGGCCTTAAGGAACTGGGTTTGAATGAAGACCTGTACAAACTCATGCAGAAGGCAGTTGTTATTTCAACAACAAGGATAGTGCGGAAATAATGTATTATAAATTCTTTTTTTTTTAATAGATGAATTGTGCTTTGATTGTATATATCTGTACAATAATTCATTCAAATGTACCAATAAAATGAGAAAATAAAAGGATAATAATAATAATAAAATTAGAAAAGCGGTTGATTATCAACATTTCAAATGCTACACATTATTGTTCCCGAGTTATAGAAAAAGTATTTGATACGATAAACGAACTGCAGATTTGATTTTTCTGTATTTCTAACAATATAGTAACTCGCCCTCAGCTCTACTGTACTACTAACGTACAAGCAAACGGAGAACTCAATCAAACGTACGCATACTGAAGCTACATTTATGTCCAGAAGCAACAAGAGGCCATCTCAGCATTAGCTCAATGGGTCAGGGAAACTGGACGAAAACTTGATCGAGATGGGGGTCATTGACCCGGAAGCTGAAGTACATTAATATTACAGGCATATTAAGACATTTAAAAATTATACCATACAAATTTAAACTAATCCATTATATATAATTGTTTTGTTAAAATAAACATTTATTTTTCTTTTTGATCAGTATAGTCTGTAATTTTATAGAAACAGCTATGCAGCAGAAAAAAATTACATTTAACTTAAATTTGTGTTCAGACTTTAATTGTTGAATTAATCAGGCAATGCGTTGTAAAGTAACGTACATGTATTGTATGTGGATTTCTTGTAGCGAGTTATTGATACTGATACTCGCTGAATGTGATTTCTACGGCGTGTATAGTAATTACAAATATCAGTATTGCATGAAAATATGTTCGCACCGTTAAGTAAGTCAGTTTTGACAAATATTACAGATTCATTGATAAATAGGCAAGGCAACGGTAAGATTCCAAGCTCAATGACAAGAGTGTTACTCGGATCACGTGGATGGATTTTTTTCATTATTCGGATAATTTTCTTTTGCAATTAAAAGTCTGGGTACTACAGAATGAGCTTCCCCAAAATATTGTGCCATATTTCAGGCGAGAATGTACATTTACAAAATACACGCAACGAGCTGCATGAAGGCTGACAGAATTTGAAAGAATTCTGAATGCGTAACATAATGAACTTAATTTAGTGTTTAATTCTGATATCTGTACATTCCATTTGAGGTTTGAGTGAATTGAGAAACCTAGAAATTTTGTTACCTTAACATCAGCTAATTGCGTATTGTTCATTTTCAATGGAGCATACGATTGCCAATTTGAAATGCAAAAATGCATTGAAACCGTTATTCCATCGTTAACTTTTAATTTGTTATTACTAAACCAATTTGAAACTTCTAAAATTGTTCTATTTATTGTTTATTTTTTGCAAAGAACATTCGTGTCATCGGCAAACAGAACTGTTCTTCCATTTTTAATAAATGAGGGCATATCGTTTACGTATATCAGAAAGAGAATTGGACCGAGGATCGAACCTAGCGGGACCCCGTGCTCAGTTGGCAAAGAATTGGAAAGATATGTAAATAATGTCCTTTCGGGCGAGTAAGGTATTTCTAATCTTCGAGTTAGATGTTTAAGGTACGAGGTAATCCAATCTAGGGCAATACCACGAAATCCACAAGAAGGTAATTTTGAGAGCAATATATAATGGTCAATAACGTCAAAAGCTTTCGAAGGATCTAAAAATATCACAATGGGTTCTTCATTTTTGTTCATTGATGAATCAACATCTTTAAAAAAAGAAAAATGGCAGTTTCCGTAGATTTTGATTTTCTAAAGCATGTTGCGAAACTGAAAACGCTTTTTTTTTCAGAGAAAAACTTCCATTCAAGTGTCGAAAAGCCTCTCTAATATTTTTTGAGAAAATTGACAAGAGAAAAATTGGGCGATAATTTCCCTTTTTTAAAGGTGGCTTAATTTTTGCTGTTTTCAAAATATCTGAAAATATTCCTGTGCATAAAGAAGCTTAGAAATGCGTGTTACAGGGTGTATAAAGGCAGGTGCACGAGTTTTTAATAAACAGTCCGGAAATTCATCTAGGCCAGATGAATATTTATTTTTTAGTTTACTGACTATCCTGAGAATTTTGTTGGAAGAAGTTTCGGAAATAAACATCATGTCGGAAATTTTTGGGGAAGCGTATGATGTTGGATTTTGTTTCAGACGAGTGTGGGGAAGGGTTTTTGGCTATTTTGCAAACAAAAATTCGGAGCATTTTTTCAAAGGCTTAGAAACGGGAATACACAGATGTGAAAAGTGGGTAAGAGTAAAGGAGGAAAAATTTGAAAAGTTATATATTTTTTCTCTCTATCTCAAATAGAAGTTAGTGAGGCCACAAACTAAAGGAACCTACCACGTAAGTACCAACATTTCAAGATACGTAATCCAGAATACATAAGCCCACCTTTCAAGATACGTAGCCAGAATTAATGCAGATTCATAATTTCAACTTCCCTCTCGATAAATTTCACTTCTCAAAGCTACTAGTTTATATATACATATATCATGATTACATTGTATGTGTATTGTATGTCACATACCGCCATTTCATTGTACTGCTCATTGAGTAGTTAATCGATTTACAAAGAATAACTGTTTTAACAAATAAGACGAGAGAAACGGTAATTGAGATTTCAACAAGATTATCCGGATGTCTAAAACTTGTCGTTTCAAGTGGGTTTTAAATATCAACGTGAATTATTATGCGTGGTTTTGTAAATGAGCGTAGATGAAACATTCCGCAAGAATAATGCAGCAATTTCTCGTCTCCAAGCTCACGCTCGGGAACGTCCGCCCCGCGTCGCTGCCTTCTCCTCACCCCCTCCTCGCGCCCGGCGCGGCGCTTCCTCGCGCAGCCTCCCCTTGGCTTCGTCGTCCCACGCGTGTGTCTTTGTGCGGGCGGCCGGCAGGACCCGCCTCCGCGACCACGCCCCCTCCCAGCGCCGCCCCCGCCCCCGTCCTTTCCTGCGTGCGCGAGCACCCCGCTCCGCCACCGCCTCCGCTCCCGCCCCGCACCCAGCCTTCTCCGGTCTCCATCCCACCCCGCTCCAGTCTCCGACGCCCCGCCACGGTCCGCCGCCTTCTTCCCCCGCCACGCCCTGCTCTGCACAGCGCTCCCGCACCTACCCACTCCGCTCCCATCCGCTTCCATCCCCGCCCCGTGCTCTCCTCGCTCCAGTCTCTGCCTCCGCCCCGCTCCGCCCTCCGGCACCTCGCCGCCCCGCGTCGCTCTGGACTCCGCTCCCGCAGCAACCCGCTCCGTTCTCCCCATACTGCGCCTTCGCCTCCGTCCACCCCCCACCTCCCGCCTCCCCCTATCCGCTCTCCCTCCCAGCCTTGCTCCACCCTTCGCCTTCCCGCCACGCCCACCCGCCCATTCTGGGCTCCGCCTCTATTCTGCCCCCTGATACCGGCCACGCGCCAACGCGCCCTGCCCCGCATCGCTTCAGACCCCGCCTTTCCCCTGCTCCGCCTCGCCTCCATCCCGCTTTGGTCTTTGCATCCCCGCCGTCCCGCCCCGCCGCCCGCCCGCCCTTCGTCGTCGCTCGTGGTGCTCAACCCTCGTGGGCCGCTCATCTCCTGTGTGTTTTTCCAGGGGGTTATTTTGAAACGGCCTTTTCTCGGCGTAAGGACTCCGCCGTCCTGCCCACCGCCTGACGTGCCGTCGTCCTCTACCGCCGCCGCCGCCACCACGGACGTCGTCCTGGCCCTCGTCCCCAGCAGTTTAATCATCCGCGCAGCTTCGTGCGGGACATGCCTCGCTCCCCCTTTCCTCTTTCTATGTCGCACTCTACGCCTGCCCACACAGCTCCTGTACAGCTTCTCTTTCTCTATCGCTCGACCACCTCAGTTGAACCCGCCCACGCTCGACCCCGCCTCTCGCTCGACCCTGCCTCTTGCTCGACCTTGCCTCTTGTTCAATCCCGCCGCTCGATCTCGGCTCTCGCTCGAACCCGCCTCTCGGTCGAACCCGCCTCTCGCTCGAACCCGCCTCTCGCTCGAACCCGCCTCTCGCTCGAACCCGCCTCTCGGTCGAACCCGCCTCTCGCTCGAACCCGCCTCTCGCTCGAACCCGCCTCTCGCTCTAACCCGCCTCTCGCTCGAACCCGCCTCTCGCTCGAACCCGCCTCTCGCTCCTAGCCCACCTCTCGCTCGAAGACCCGCCTCTCGCTCAAACCCGCCTCTCTCGCTCGAACCACGCTTCTCGCTCGAACCCACCTCTCGCTCGATCCCGCCTCTCGCTCGATCCGCCTCTCGCTCGGGCCGCCTCTCGCTCAGACCGCCTCTCGCTTGAACCCGCCTCTCCGCTTGAACCCGCCTCTCGCTCAAGAGCCCGTCTCTCGCTCAGACCACTTCTCGCTCGAACCCGCTTCTCGCTCCAACCCGCCTCTCACTCGAGACCCACCTCTCAGCTCGAACTCGCCTCTTGCTCGATCTCGGCTCTCGCTCGAACCCGCCTCTCGGTCGAACCCGCCTCTCGCTCGAACCCGCCTCTCGCTCGAACCCGCCTCTCGCTCGAACCCGCCTCTCGGTCGAACCCGCCTCTCGCTCGAACCCGCCTCTCGCTCGAACCCGCCTCTCGCTCTAACCCGCCTCTCGCTCGAACCCGCCTCTCGCTCGAACCCGCCTCTCGCTCCACCTCGTCCAACTCTTCGTGTCCGCCTTCTTTATTCTTCGCTACTATTTTCTCTTCTGCGCCGTTGGATCTTTCTCGTAATTTCTTTTAGGTTTCCTTGGCAGGGCTTACTCTTCGACTCGGGTCATCTGAAGCGCGAGGTATCTGCGACTTCGCGAACGTGCGGGATCTGCACAGAAGCCTCGTCCTTTGGCAGTCGCCTCCTCCATTTTCTCAGGTGGTCTGCGCGCCCCACAAGTTACGTTTCCCCCTGCGCGGCACTTTGTCCTCTCCTTTGCGACGCTGGCGGATTAATTCTGTTACCGTAAGGCTGGTGAAGTGTCTGCCTTGCGTGTGTGCGCGAGCTTTATGTGAGAGTATGCGCAGTTGCTCTGTTGATCTTCCTTTGCTGTGATAGCGAGCGATAGCCCCTGACCCGAAGTCGAATTCGCAGTTTCAGTAGGTCGCGCCATGTAAAAGGGAGTAGGGGCGACTACAACTTTTGTTTCCTTTAGTAATTAATACGATGTGCATAATACATGAAACGTGACTCTTAAATTGATTATGTTAAAATGAACCTAAAATGAAAGAGGAGTGGGTTATTTACGTTTGAAGCCGTGGTAATGTAGCGACATTTTTGTTTAGTACGTAGGCCATTCAATAAATAAAGAGACAAATTGGGCTGGAGAAAAATAGTTGGTGGGAGAAGTTTGCTAATTTTAGGACTTTAAGTTGGAATTACTGGTATTAGTTCTGACCATCTGGATGATCAGCATTGTTGTGTTTATAACCTCAAAATTGAGTTGAACGATAGTGAGTCGACATGAAAATTCCACATTGGTTGAACAACGGTGTGTGATTCGTTTTTTACTTGCTGAATGTGAAAAAACAGTTAATACTTATATATACTCTAGAATGATTGAAGAGTATGACCGCGGGAATGTTTACAAGTGGGTAGAACAATTCAAAAGTGGCCGAGACTCAGTGACTGACGAACACTCTTCTGGCTGCATCAGCAGGAAAAGTCTCGTTGACGGTCTTTGAGGATGCTGTTGGTGCGTTTGTTTGTGAAGAAGAAGAAGAAGAAGAAGAAGAAGGGAGAAACGCCGTGGATCTCAGAGGAGAGGTTTGCGAAAAACATCGGAAACAGACACATTTAGGTCGTCACTAATTATAGGACAGTTGACACTCCCGGAAACAAGAAATTATCAATGAATCAACATACTGTATTATTTATTTATTTCTTTTACGTCAGAAACAGATTCTCCAGCAAAACAACGCATGTCCTCACACTGCTTAACAAAGCTGTGAAACCATCGACAAAATGTGTTGGGAGGTATTGCTCCATCCCCCTTACAGTCTCAATTTAGCACCATCTGATTTCCTATTGTTTGGTCCACAGAAGAGGCATTACGTGGGAAGAAGTTCTAGGATAACGAAGATGTCAAAACATTTGGGGGAAATTTGTTCAAACGCCAAGATAAAGAGTTCTTTGCAGCCGGTGTAAAAACTCGTAACCCGTTGGGGCAAGTGCAGAAATGCTGACGGGAATTATATTGAAAAATAGAAGTCCTGTTTTGTAAAAATAAATGTTTATGTCTCCAGACCATTTTGTCTCTTTAATTATTGAATGCCCCTCATATTTAAACTTTTACGCGACGCAGAAAATAGAGCGTCAACGAATCCAAAGACAATTTAATAAATTAAATTAACGAATAATTGATAATGGGCAACCTGTAATGTAGAGGTCACATCTCTCAACATCCCCCTCTGGGTGCCAGGGTTCAAATTCTGATCGTCCCACGTAGAAATTCAGCGAGAAAAACCGGGTTTGCAGCAGGTTTTCCCTGCCTTCCATTTCATGACAACTGTACCGCATACGTTGTCGTCTATTATCGCGTTATTAATGTTTAAAATATTCTGACATAAATTCTCGAATTTAATTAAGTTATAAATTTGTTTATTTTGATCCACTTCATTGCGTTACACAACGTGTCACTTCGAATACTTTTGCTGGTCACACTTATTATTTTACTTTGGAATTTTGATACATCGTACTTTATACAGTAGTCTTCTAGTATTCAGATAAGTAACATCTGTCACTTTTACTGTTTATCAGTCTGAAAGTGGTTATTTACGACTATGCTCAGCATTAGTTAATGGTATCATAAATTTTGGCTACAACATGATTACAACTTTGGCACGATTACAACTTTGAGTTATGCATACTTCTTGAATATTTATTGTCACTTTTACTACTCACTAGTTTACAAATGTTTACTTACGATTATGTTCATCAATTAGCCAAATATGTAAATTCTGTCCTTAACTTGGTGATTACAACCTACTGTTATGTATGTTATGTATACCGTTTGAATATTTCACATACACACTACACTAACCAGATTTAATATGTAAACTCTGACGAATTTGGGACTAATAAAAAAACATGTCATACCAGTTGGCAAGATGTTTTTATCATATTTACAGCAATAGACCCATATGGTTTTTGTTCTGAAGTAATGGAGGGGGAGCAACCACTACATAAACAAACGTGACGTAAATTTTATAAAATAATTTACCCCAACAAGATGAGTAGTTCTCTAATTATTCACACTAAACCAAACATCTCAAGTCATTGTTAATCATTAAATAAGTTGTTTGAAGGAATAGACCAAATAATTACACGATGAGAAGATACGTTGCTTTGTTTTAAAATTTAGTTTTCATGAATTATCAACTTGTTCACAGGAAGGTAAATATCTACTTAACTATTTTCTGATATTTAATTTATAAGAGAGTCCTACATTTGTACTTATTTTACGGTCTCATATAATGTATCGAGTACCGTGTTAAATGCACATATTCTGAGTCTTTTCTTACGAATTATAATCATACGGAACACTGCTTCCTTAATGGAGCGTTTTGCTTCGCCTTTGAAGATAGTCGGATTTGGTTCCATTTCACTGATCTGCCGCAATGTTTTACCTTACCCTGCCCTGTAACGGCTCTCATTTACTGCAATGTACCGTTCTCTCCTCATAATATCGCGTTACTCACCACTATTATCAACTTTTTCACTGTCTGCTTCCTTTTTACCGCATTCTGGGTCTAATTCAGCCCTATCCTTCGTGCAGGCGCTGGCTCGTTTCTTTTGGCATCGTATGCCGTATTTTTTCGCTTGTCACCTAACCTTTGTTCTTGCCTCGGAGCAGTGCTCTCTCTACAAATAGCTCCTTTGTCGCCGTCACGACCCTGCATTTCTCTTCTCCATATTTAGCACAATTTTTTCTGTGTGCTCCAACGGTAATTTCTTCTCTGTCCGGCAACTATTATGTCTAAGTACATCATGGTTTCTCTTTTGCTTCGTTTTGCTTTCTTACTCTTTTTTCACCTTGTTTATTTTATTTTGCCAACGTCTTGCGGGATTGCGTACCATTATACAATATCTTATTTCACACTGTGGGTTCCTTTGTCTTCCTCGAAATTCATTAACTTTTGCTATGCTTCGGTGTTGCACTTTTCGTATCGAAAGACATCATATTGTTGGTGCACGAGAAAAGTGCCAGATCTCGAAATTTCTTAACTGAGTGAAGATTTATGTTTAAGCAATGTATTTTTTCTAGTCAAATTTTAATAAAGATATTTTACGAGAGAGTAAATAAAGTAGAACTCTTTGTTCTTTACCGCGAAAAAAACTCCACTCAGTTTAAGGTCGCTCTCTTTCAAAAACACACTATCTCTTGTTTTCGTGAGTTTGTATTATTTTATTTATATATTTCTTTTCATTGCCTAACACTGTCCTTTCTTTATGCTCAGTTTCAAATTGATTTAGTTCGAATAATTTACCTCATTAGTCAATTTTTAAAATAATCCCTAATTGCCGATGAAATGACAGTCAATTTTTTTCTCAATATTACCCCATTATTGTATTCCCTAAAAACTCAAATTGGTTCTACTTTTCGTAACTGTACCGCCTTAAATCGGCCACAGAGAGAAAACATCTAATTCATAGTCAACACTATGTGAACAAATTTTAAGGAGAAATAACTTAAAGATAACGATCATTTATCATTGAACGATCATTTTGGTTTTATAAGTTCTATTACATAAGCGCTCGATATCAAGGCAAAATTTTATTAATCGGTGGAAATGTGAAAAATTACTCTTGCATTTACGGTTTCATTAATATTTGGCAACAAAGATTGTTGTTAATTACGTGTGGTAAAATTGACACAAACTACTATGGCCGAATAACAGTAATTTTGCCCATAAAATGTATCGTTTAACCTTCTGTTGAAGTAATGAATTGGTGAAAAATTGATACAAGGATCAAACTCCAGCATCCCTATTTTATGGACTAAAAAACAGAAATAACATTAAAACATTCCTGAAGTAAAACAATTACTATTTTTTGAAGTCGCTTCTAATGGGTCATTCGTTGCAGGATTCAGTTATTCTTTTAATGTGGTTGATTTGTTTTATTTTGCCAAAAAACAGTAAAAAAACTGTGGGAAAAACATATGGAGGAGAAATGGACGAGAAGTCTAATCGATTGGATTAAAATGGAATATTATATGGAAAAGACAGTGCCGTGATTTAACAGTATTTGTAGCAATTCGAAGGGACTTAACATATTTTTTTTGCGTTAGTCAAAGGACGTCATCATCCTTATCATCATCATTAGAGGGAAGGTCATATACCTCTGATGAGGTTGGTCCTGTGATTTTAGAATAAGATTCTTTTATGAATAAAATTCGGTAACCGATTTGATGTATCAACTATGAATTCACAGCCAGATCATCAGCCCTTTTGTTCACATGCAAGTAATTCTATTATTAAAGGTGATTTATCAGCTTTGAAATTACTGTAGCTTGAAATTATAGACGTATCCACACGTGTTAAAAGTGATAGATGGGTTAGTTAACACGTGGAGTGCCGAGTTTCAATGTGTCCTTTTCAACGTCTCTGACGTCCAAACATTGAAATTCTTAATATGTTCTGGAGCTTCTTTCCCGAGCGTTCTACAGCCCATTCGATATAACTTATCTCATCGCTGCACAGTCTCTTTTTACTGGTCGCACCGCTCGCCTTCCACCGTTTGCACGGTCCCAGCGCACGGCCCCATTCGATTGCTGCTCACCGCACGTCCTCAGTCGCACGGCGCCGCGCCGGTGCACTTCACCCCCACCCCCACCCCGCCCCGACGCGGCGCCTCCGCGCCACGCACCTCAACGCTCGGCCGGCGGCGGCGCTGGGGCGCAAGATTGCGTGGTGGTGGGAGGGGGGCGGGAGGGGGCGGAGCGCTCTAATCGAAGCGCGAAATATGGACGAGCGGCCGCTCGAGATGTGCGCAGGAAGGCGAGAGGAGGGGGCGGGCGGCGGACGCGGGCGCGGTAACAGTTATTGCCGCGCCTGATTGTCCGCTTGTGAATGGAAGGGACCGCCCGCCTCGCGCCTCGCGCTTTGCTGTTCCCACCCTTCCTCGCTGTTGCGCCCATTCTCGCCCGCCCTTCCCTGTTCTCCCTTCCCTGTCCTCCCTCGCCCGCCTTGGCCCGTCCTCGCCCGTCCTCGCCCGTCCTCGCCCGCCCTCGCCCGTCCTCGCCCGTCCTCGCCCGTCCTCGCCCGTCCTCGCCCGTCCTCGCCCGTCCTCGCCCGTCCTCGCCCGTCCTCGCCCGTCCTCGCCATTCCTTCATTAGCCCTTCTTGGCATACACCATCCTTCCCGTCCTAATACACCTTTCCCCGTCGTCCTAGTCTTTCTGCGTCGTTTCTTCGTTCTTACCATGTTCATTCTCCGTCCTCTCCCGCCCTCAGACCTCACTCCTGGAGCCCCCTCCCCCTTTTCACGCCGCATCCGTGACGCCGCTACTTCCCCATGGAAGCGGGCGTTATGGACCCGCCGAGTCGTTCCGGCGTCTGCATCTGGACCAGGCGGCGTTTGCTGGAAGCATTGAGCCGCAGGGTGGACCAGGTTCTCCTCGTTTCTGAAATTTCCGATTTCCTTTTGACGTTTCCGACGGTGGCGGGGTGGGGGTGATGTGCCGCCGGCCGAGCCGCAGTGACTCCATGCTTACTCCGTATAGCAGGCTGCGTCTAACCTCGGAATACATTTTTTTACCGCTTTTATGTATCGTCGCATTCGAATAGATTTTCCCTAACGGGGAATTTATCGCAAAATAAACGCGATCGTATTTCCTTTCATAAGAACACGCGGACGGTTTCGTGTCATCCAGGCGTCAATAAAAATATGTAAACCTGCAAACGACACGGGACTAAAATTATATGGGTCGTAAATATTTTTATTTCTGTGCTGTCGATTTAATCATTCGTTTTATTAACGAATGCTGTGAGATGGAGGAAATGAGAAGTAGGAATGGATTCACGAATATATTATATCAACCGCTGTTAATTTTTAAGAACACGAATAGTATGCTGATTGAATTCTGTCATTGAATGTATTGCGAATGTAAAAGTTTGATAAGTGTTCAAATTAGCCTCTATTTGCCTCGTTGAGATATATTAGTTCGGTAAAGAAACAACGTATGAGCATGACATTCGAATCCGCAATTGCAGGTAATTATGAAAAAAATATTTAGCGTATTCCCATATTTATTCATACAAATAAGTATCTGAAAGTTAATTACAAGCTGCTGAAGTTCTATTGAAACTACTAATTTTCTAACTTTCTTTTATTAGTTAACATTTATCTTAAATGCTGAGCTCTGATAGGTCCTTAATTAGTGTTCCTTAATGCGCGCTATCTATTTGTTTTAATAGTATAAAAGTGTGGAAATAAGATATGAAAATTTGTCTTAGAAAAACTTCTGTAATTGCATTGATATCAGCAAACGACTGTTTTAAAAAACTGCGTGGTTAAATGAATGCATTTAAATGTTGAATAATTAACAGTAAGTGATTTTTCAATTTGATTTGACTTTCTATTGTGATTAGAATGACTTTTGAATATGGAATGCCATATATGGCATATTTTTGAATGCCATATATTGGCATATATATGGCATGTTTTTCTTCTACGTGCAAGAACGTGTAAAAACGTTAGGTGGAGTTAAGGACTTAAATTTACTAAATCAATATGACTTCCAAGAGAAAATCTAGAAATTGTAACTGTTTTAAGCAATTAAAAATATACAACTGAAGGTTAATGCGATTATTAATAGATTTGTTAGCAAAACCATTCACAATAACCCGTTAGTAATTAGCAATCTCGTGTAATCAATATTTGATGTACTGGGCATTGTGAGAATTATCAGTTATGCAATATTCATAAATATGAATATACGTTACATTCATTCTAGCCAATAAATCCATTTCTAATGTATTACAAGAGAGGAAGAACTTGAATGCAATGCATTGAAGCTTTAGTACCAAGGCTGGGTGCAAATTTTTTTAAAAAGTACTGAAATATTTCTCTTTACCGTAAATGCAAAATAGAGTACAATCGATCGAAGTAGTGATATTATGATTACCAATCATAATTAGAAAAAAAAAAACAATTCATGTAAAGACTTTCGTATTATTCGAATTTTCAACAAATTAAGTCAGTCAATTGAGAAAATAATCTATACTAAATTACTGTTATAATCTAAATAATTTGATTTCTAAATTAAGTGTCTCTAACAAGAACGAAGTAAATGCATGTTGGCACATAGGCGGCCAAAATAAATTCAAATTTGGCGCCGTACTTGGAATTCAATTATAACAATTCCTTGGCGCCAATTAGCAGCAAAGGGTTGCTTTGAAAATTTGAACTGCTTTCAAAGACGCCCGAGAGATCACAGCTACTAGAGAAGCCGCGGAACCAGAATAGCATATTGTCGACAAATTCTGGGAATCAGATACCTTTCCAAATAAGACGCCACGAGATTCAATTGTTTGAGAATCTTCAGCCGAGCAGTTTCACAAAGGATCTCCTCGTCAGTAAAAACCTAATTAATTCACATCTTGGTTGCATTAATTAGATTTTTCCGATTGGTAGCATGCTTAGCGCACAGAAGTCCAGTCTCCGCAAAAACAACGTGTTGGCGCGTGATCTCCGCGTAATAACACTATCACGCCCATATTACGAGAGAAAATGATTTCTTTTTGCCCAGACAAGGTAATACCAACAACTTCTTCAATACTCAATAAATGGCTTTCAGAATTTTCCCTGGTGTCGAGTGTAAAAGAGGCGGAAGGAGACTTGTAAACCTGAGACCTCGTCTGATGCTGTCCCAAAAAGCTCAAGCTACTTTGCAGTCTCAACAATCCACATTCCAGATTTTGCAGGAGACACCAAAAACTTCGCGGCATAGACGTGCATAGACTTGTCAGAAGGAAATGTCCCAGCAGATAGCGCCAGTTGCAGGGAATAATTTGGTGAAATCTCTCAAAATATAGGATTTTGGAATTATTTGGTTCTTATAAGAAGCCCCTCAATTATTCCAAAGCTGCTTAAATCAGTAACAAATGAAAATTATCAATTCTGCATGTTTCATGATCAACAGTTGACGTAATTTTTTTCTTCTTTTACAGTATTTTCGAACAAAATAGTCGCTAATCATTAACGGCTCACTTACAGTAAATATACTTAAGAATCTGTAACATCTGAAATTCGGATAGAGTTTCATCTTCTTTTTTAGGGGAGCGGCGATCATAGCAGATTAAAGGGGAAGAGTGCAAGTAACTCGAGCGATGGGTAACAATTCGATCATTAACAGTACGGCCAATGTACTAGGATTCCATTCGTGATTTTGGATAAATTTTAAATCTATTCAAAGCAATACATGTAACAAGATTTAGAACAAATTCTCCTAACCAATCAAATAACATCCATAATCACCCAAAAATACAAAAATTTAAGAAAAATTACAAAATAGCATCTATCAATTAAATATTTTGCATTTTTTGCTGTTAATTTATTTCTTGAAATACTGTTCAGAATGAAAAAATCCACACATTTTAATTTAAAGTAAAAATAAAATGAATTTAATTTACAGAATTTTTTCATACCAAGTTTAATTTCAAGAACATGATTTGAGAATAGAGATTTCTTTGTAATAGTATGTATGAATATGAGCGAATATATAAATTGATATTGTATGTATTACTTCACATACTTGTTCGCATTATCGGTCATTTCTGCAATTTATGAAAATCCCGAGATCTCAACGAAAATGAGACTTTCCTCATTCTTTCAAACGATCTTTGTTCTGTCCGTGAAAAAAATGAATCAAATAGTTTTTTTAGAAATTGTTTAAAATAATTTGCATTAAATTCAACCAGAAATTACGCGAAAACTATTCATATTTTGTACGTGATTGTACATGACACAAAATTGTACTTGACATTTTTTAAGGATCTGAATTTTTTTTAAATTTTAAAAAATTGAACTTTTGCAATTTTCGGAAATTCAGTGTTCCACAAAAATTAGATCTGCGCAATTTTTAGAGATCCTTTTGCTTAAAAGGAAAAAAGTTTAATAAAAAAATTTGGAGCTTAAAAAACTAGAAAATGTTGCTGAAGTTTTCACAAAATGAAAGTTGAGATCAACTTTAACAATGGTTTATACTATCACTATATACATTCTCTTCGATTTTTCCAAACGGCGGACCGGGAGCGGTAGTGACATCAACTGATGTCACTGCAGCGCCTGTGACCGGGAAGTCCTAGGTTCGAGACCTGACGGCGGCAGGATTTTCGACACTAGCTCTTCAGCTGGGTCGAATTCAGTCGCTGTCTAGAGGAGAATTCTAGCGGCCGGCTGCTCTGATCGGTTGTGTTCTGTGGTTTCTCCGATCAACACCAGGCGAATGCCGGAGCAGTACCCTAACAAACGGGCCACGGACCGCGCGCGATCTTTCCTTCCTCTTCCTTGTCCTATTCTCTCCCCCTTACACACACACCCTTACACTAACATGCACTACACTACCACATATCCCGCGAGACCGGTCGGGAGCTTAGAGCTTGTCCCGGCTGGGGCGGTGCCCCGCTGGTGGGAGAGTCCTGGTTAGGGGGAAACCCAAGTAGCCGACGGTAGGTCAGTGCTGGATTTCGCAATCAAGCGGGGGAGGATCACCGCCATCTCCCGAGAGAAACACATGCACTACACTAACGGGACTAATGAACGAAGCAGTTGACGTGGCGGAAACATCAATCTATCAATCAAAAAACCGACGCACTAACTAGCGCCGAGCTGGCGCCCGCACCCCGTCATGTAGGGGAGGTGAGGCCCAGGGTAGCCTCGCCCCGAGGCCCCCCGTCTCGGGGAGCAAATTTTGCTGTGCTTGAATGAGAAGGGAACACTATACACGCCGGAGGAAACTCCGAGAAATATTTCGAAATGAACAGTTTTTTTAGCGCAAATTATACACGGACACAGCGAGATTCGAACTTTCGAAGTGGAATTCCAGAGAGCTAACCGCCAAGTTAGGGTCGCCCTTGCTGGTCGTGTAAGGGTAGGTTGAGAGTGGACCCATGTTCGGTCCAAGGACATTTCGGGAACGAACGCACGAACGGTAGGGGTCACAATGCATTCGACTGCTCTAGGCATTTGACTTGAAACAATTACTTATAGGCGACTTGTAATGGAATCGGAAATATTAAAACGACCAAATGAGAGCTATTTTGAATACGAAGCACTTTATTATGATTTGAGAAAGTTTCTAATAATATCTAAAAATCTATCGAAACGAGTCTATTTAAATCAACGTCGAATGCCTCAATTTGGCTACATTTCTGTACTTCAGTTATAATATTTCTTTATGTGACTCTATCATGGTTGTGTATTTGTACGTATTGTACTTTATTTGTTGTATATTGTGTTATTTATTTGTTAAAGGTAGTCAAGAACTGATAGAATGTAAGATAGTTCTTGGTGTGTTTTCTTATATTGTTGGAGTTATCATCGAAACACATTGATGAAGTCTGCTCATCAGCAGAAGAAAATTGTATGAGTTAACTTCATTTTCTGCTTCTCTTACTAGCTGGAATGCAAAATAAACAAAATAATTCAAGTGTTTGGATACCGTTCTGATGAATTGTTTCTTACTTGATTGCTTTCGGCTGTGCCAGAATGCGACCGTATCGGCATTCTATTAAGGGCTTGAAAAATTTGGCCGCCAGCATCCACGAACGCCCAGCCTGCCCTGATTGATTGTTAGTGATTCCTGACGCGTCAACCACAGAGGTCATTATTTCCGTAAGTGTAGTGCATGTTTTTTCATCGAGAGGTGGCGGTGATCTCCCGCTGGATGACGAGATCCTACGCCGACCTCTCGTCGACTAGCGGTTTTGCCTCAACCAGGTACCTCCCACCAGCAGGGCACCGGGACAAGCTCTAAGCCCCCGACAAAACCGGTCTCCTGGCATGTGTGGTAGTGTTGTGCATGTTAATGGGTGCGTGTAAGGGGTGAGGATTGGACAAGGGAGAGGAAGGAAAGATCGCCCGCGGTCCGTGGCCCGCTTGTTAGGGTACTGCTCGGGTATTCATCTGGCGTTGATCGGAGAAACCACGGAAAACTATCGATCAGAACAGCCGGACGCTAGAATTCTCCTCCAGACTGCGACTGAATTCGACGTAGCTGACAAGGTAGTGTCGAAAATCCTGCCATCGTCGGGACTCGAACATAGGACCTCCCAGTCAGAGGGAGTGCACCCGCCGGCCGCGAATTAGGCCAAACGGATCCATTCCGGACGGGCCCCTAGGGCGAGCAGCGCAACGGGAAAAGTACGCTTTGCCACGGACCAAGCTCCATCGGTCGTGCGACTTTTTTGTTCCATGCGGATTCCCCGCCTCTCCCTACCTCTCTCCGCCTCTTCCTGCCTCTCTCCGCCTCTCTCCGCCTCTCTCCGCCTCTCTCCGCCTCTCTCCGCCTCTCTCCGCCTCTCTCCGCCTCTCTCCGCCTCTCTCCGCCTCTCTCCGCCTCTCTCCGCCTCTCTCCGCCTCTCTCCGCCTCTCTCCGCCTCTCTCCGCCTCTCTCCACCTCTCTCCACTTCTCTCCGCCTCTCTCCATCTCTCCGCCTCTCTCCGCCTCTCTCCGTCTCTCTCCGTCTCTCTCCGTCTCTCTCCGTCTCTCTCCGTCTCTCTCCGTCTCTCTCAGCCTCTCTCAGCCTCTCTCCGCCTTTCTTCGCCTCTCCCCCCGACCCTCTGACCCCTTCTCCCTGCATCCTCTCCGCGCCGCCTCTGTCGCGTCTCCGCCCCGCCCCCGGCCCCGCCCCCGCTCGCCTGTTGCCTCCGCCCCGCGCGCGCAGCCGCAACGCGACTGCCACAATCACGCGCTCCCCGCGCCCGCGCCGCTCGCCGCAACAATAACCTGTTGTGACGTCCGCGGACGATTGCAGGTGTCCCTTACCTCGTTATATTTGCATCTATTTAAATATATTTGCATGCTCGTCCGCCCCTCCCCCACCGCCCGCCAGCCTACGGCCGGGCTTGCAGCTGCCTCTACCCCGCCACCGCTTACATCCCTGCCGCCTTCTGCACCTACTCCACCTCCCTTCTCAGCCACCGCCACTTCCACCACCACCACTACAGCCACCACCGCCCCTGCAGCGGCACCCGGAGCCGGTGCAGCCACACTCGACACAACAGCTCCACCACTGTACCCACCATCGCCCCGCCGCCTCCATCTCATCATCTGTCCCTGCCACTACTTCCTCCCCCTCCGCTCCTGGAACGGGGCGAGGTGACTCAGGGCATCAACTGATGTCTCTGCTTGAGGTGGCCTAGTCGCGAGTCCCGACGTTAGCAGGATTTGCGACTCTATCTAGACGGCTAGGTCGAATTGAACCGCTGTCTGGTAGAGAATTCCAGCTGCCGGGTGCTCTGTTCGGTAATTTTTCGTGGTTACTCCGATAAAAAACACGCCAATGCTGCAGCAATACCCTAACGAACGGCCCACAAAACGTGCGCTCTTTCCTTACTCGTCCTTGTCCTATCCTCTCCCTTTACACACTCACACATTTACATGCACCGCGCGAACGCACATGTCGGCAGAACTGTCGGGAGCTTACAACTTGTCCTCGGTGAGGTAGTGTCCCGATGGTGGAAGATACCTGGATGAAGAAAACCCTACGTGTAGATCGGCGCCTGATGTCACCATCCAGCAGGGAAAGAACTCCGCGACATCCCGTGACAATAGCATACACTGCACTCGACTATTGACCACAATTCTTGCGCCAGGAAACACGAAATAATCCATTAATAAAACAATTCTCCCGGCCCTGCTTCCAGCGCCGTTCCTACAGTCTCCCCTCTTTCCGCGTCCACCACTGCCGCTGTATCTATCGCCATCACCTGCCCGTCGTTGCTCCCTCGCCACCGTTACATCTGCCACCGTAGTATTGGTTACCGCAACGACTATTGCCGCTACCAATGCTAGAAACACCATCATCACCACCGTCAACACTACTGCCACCATCAAAACCACCAGAACCATCACCACCATCAATAGCAATAACAACAAACTGCATCAAGACCATCAGCACTTCCAACATCACCACCCCCACCACCGCCAAAAAGATCAGCAACATCATCGCCACCACCACCAAAAAGAACAGCAACATCACCGCCGCCACCACCACCACCACCGTTATACCCACCATCGCCACACCGCTGCTGCTCGCGGGCGCACTGCTGTATGTGTAGGGCATAGACCGCGCGACACGCAGTAAATCGCAGTCAACGTCCAAACGCTGCTCCATGCGAAGGGCGAGTGAAGGAAGGGGGCGGGGCTGAGGTCGGGGACGAGGGACGAGGGCGGAGGGGCGCGCCCGGGAACGGAACGCGGCGTCGGCGGCGGTGGCGGCGCGGCAGCGGCGAGACATAAAGACCATGATTTTTCCCCCGTTCTGCGGCGGAAATAGCTGAATAGAATCGTCCACAATCCTTTTACCTCTGCTCTCTCGTGGTGGAGGAGACTTCCCCGGGGCCGGAACACGTCGTAAATCTCCGGCGCGCCGCGCGCTGGAGGGCCCGCGAAGGGAGGAGGGCGAGAGGGGGAGTGGCGGAGACGAGGGGACACATCCGGGCGTGGGCGGGGCGGGTAGGCGACCGCGGCCGGGCACGCGGGCGTGCACGCCTGCGGAGGCGTTGATCAAAGAACCAATTAGGCGAGCGTGCGCGGCGCTTCGTGATGTATTATTGGGAAGACAGCCGGGCGGGTGGGGAGAGAGGGGGCGGGGGTGGGTGGTCGGGCTTCATTAGTCCGTAGGATGCCCCCCATCCTCCCTCCGCGCCGGCCGACCGACCGGCCGGCTGCGCTCCGCTATTTTAATATCTCGCCGTAAATCCGGGGGTCCTGTTAATTCCGCGACTTAACTGGCTCGGTGGGACGCCTCGCCCCCGGCCGCGCCCGACGCCGGCTGCCGCACCGCACCGTGCTGCGACCCGTCGGGGGTTCCCCAAGGCTCGCAGCGGGGACTGGCGGCGAGGGCGGGGTGGAGGTGGAGGCGGAGGCGGAGGCGGAGGTGGTGACACGCGGCGGCGTCAACTGGTGGAGCTTCTGGAGGGGGTGACGGCGGTGGGGTTGGCGTTGGTGCTGACGGCTTCGTTGACGAAGGACCCACGTATGTTGACGAGGGTGGTTGTGATAAGCACCGGGCTTTCCTCAAGACTCGGAAAGAAAACCGGCAGCGTCGGCGGCAAGGGTAGTGGTGGACGTGAAGACGCTGACATGCAGCGGAACGTCTGAAGGTGTCGGAGGCAGTGGCGCTGGTGCTGACGGCTGCGTTGGCGGACGACCTTCCTATGTTGACGATGAGGGTGGTTGTGATACTCTCGGTGAAGTGAACAGCAAAGCTGTCTATGAGGATGGGGAGGATGTTGCCTGTGAGACTCGTGACGAAATTGATGCCGGCGCTTGCTGGGAGTGTGATGTAGTAGATGACGCCGACATTGAACGAGGATGACGGACTCCTGGACTACGCGGTTGTCGGTTGAGAGTGGATTGTGAAATTGATGGTGACGTTGATTGTGAAGCTGATGGTGACACTGGCGTTGCTGCTAGCTGGAAGAGTGACATTAATGAGGAAGGCAGGACAGGGAAATTGACGGGAACGCGGGCTGTGAGACGGGGATTGCCGGAGCTGGCGTTGTGAACGTCGCCTCGGTGAGGAGGCAATTTCGATGTTCGGTGCTGCCCCTGGCGAAGTTGGCGGCAGCGGCAGCAATGGAGTTGGGGCGGGGTTGACAGCTGGTGGATATTGTGAACGCGTTGCCGGCGATGGGGCTGATACCGTAGTATGTGAATCTACCGATCTTGATGGCGATGCTGAATGTGGATGTGACAGTGAGTATGGTAATGAGACTTAAGGTGGTGTTGACTGCTGGTTTACCTGTAAGGAATGATGGTGATCTTTTGTCATGAACCGTATGACGTTTATTCAGCTGGCTATGGTACTCAAGATGAAGTTGACGGCTACGCTGTCAGTATGTTGTGAACGGTGGTACTGTCCGGGATAATGGTACTCTACGGGACATGGGCTAGTGCTGACAGTAATACTGACGTTGCCAATGACACAGACATTTTCTTGTTGGCAATTGCGACTTTGTTGACTCCTACAAAGAGTTGTAATATTTGTTTTTGGCGCAAATTTGAAGATAGGCCCGATGGCAGATTCGTTGACTGCAGCAATGTTCGGAGACAGTTAAAACAGTAGCAGACATGAGGATTATCGCGTTCAAGCTGAATTGTGACTAATGTTGATGATGACAATGGAAATGACAATCTGGATGGTGATGGCGATGGTGAAAATGGCAGTCGGTGCGGCAGAGAGGCAACAGTGATGGTGAAGACAGCAGCGGCAGCGACGACTGAGAGGACGGCGACGGATAACGAAGACGACGTAAACAACGAAAGGGAGAGGAGGACGACAAGGATGGTGACGATGGCGATGACGGGGACAACGGTGACGTCCGCGACGACGAGGACGACAGCGATGACGGGGACGGCGGCGCTGTCGGGGTCGACGACGATAACAGCGACGACGGCGACGGATAACGAAGACGACGGAAACAACGAAAGGACGAGGGGGACGACAAGGATGGTGACGTCGGCGACGACGGGGACACGAGGACGACAGCGATGACGGGGACGGCGGCGCTGTCGGGGTCGACGACGATAACAGCGACGACGGCGACGGACGAAGACGACGGAAACAACGAAAGGACGAGGGGGACGACAAGGATGGTGACGTCGGCGACGGGGACAACGAGGACGACAGCGATGACGGGGACGACGGCGCCGTCGGGGTCGACGACGATGACAGCGACGACGGCGGCGACGGAAAACGAAGACGACGGAAACAACGAAAGGGACGAGGGGGATGACAAGGATGGTGACTTCGGCGACGGGGACAACGGTGACGTCAGCGACGACGAGGACGACGCCGACGACGAGGACGACGGCGACGTCGGGGTCGACGACGATGACAGCGACGACGGCGTCGACGCTGACGCCAACGATGCCAGCTACGCCGCAGCGGCTTCATTTGTCTCCCGCCTCTTTTCGCGCGTTCCGTTGCCCCCTCTCCCCGCCGCCGCCTTTCGGACGCCACTCCCCGCTCCCCTCGCTTCACTCCGCCGCCGTCCGGGTCCCGCTTCTTTTAATTTGTCCGCATTCTTCGAAATATGCAAAACCCCTTTCACTTGCAGCTGCGGAGCGCCGTGTTTTCATTTTCATGCCTTTATTAAACCATGCGCGCATGCTTTGCCTCGCAGGGCGAGGGCTCCCACGGGCCGAGCGCGCACGCGGAGCGGGGCGGGGCAGGGTGGGTGGGGGGGCGAGGCGATAGCTGGTGCGGGAGCAAGGCGGAGACGCGCTTTCTGTGCTCCGCAAACACGCGAGAGGCGGGTGGGGGTGGGGCGGAAGCCGACGGAAGGAGTTGGGGTGGAGAGGACAGAGGGGGAATAGCTAGGAGCAGGAGATGGAGTGAAGGAAGAGGGAGGCGGAGGGAGTGGAGGAGGAGATGCAGGGTGAAGCGAAGGGCTGGCGATAGAGATGGAGGAAGAGAGGGAGGGGTGGAGGAGAGGAAGTGCAGGGGAAGGGAGGGAGAAGACGAGGCGTGGGAAATGGCAGAGGAAGAGGAGAAGAGAGAGACCAACCGGAAGAGGAGACGCAAATGGAGGGTATAGGCCCCGACCTGGCCAGAGACAGGTGTCGGAGGGGGAGGGGCAGGAGGAGGGAGCGGTGGCGGGGGCGCAGGCGGAGACGCGGTTTCCAAATGGAGTGGCGCCGTTTCCTTTTAAATTCCTGGGCGGAAGGGCCGCGTGATAGCGTGTCTGAAACGGCCGCCTAGAAGCAAAAGCGTGTTTATCGCGATGTTCCGGACACCCCGGCTGCTTTGTGGGGGCAGTGCGCCGCCGCCGCGAGAGCTTTGCGTAAGGCCCTGCGTTACTCCAAGAGATATTCGCTCGCACCTACTGATAATGATGATGATAATAACAATAACAATAATGATAATGAGGATGATAATAATAATAATAATAATAATAATATAATAATAATTTTAATTATAAGACAAAAAATTAATGAATTCAAATTGCTTATGACGGATGCATTAAAACTTTACTTAATGTCCGAAATAAAATAAAGGACATGGAACTCAATATTCATTTCCAGACGAGACGACTCAATATCCATTCGAGACAAAACGGGACAAAAATGACAAACGTGTTGATATGTTTCTGCACTCAGAAGCAGACATTAGGGAACAAATGTTTTAAAGACGAATACTATTTTGGAATTTATACTCTATAGTATATACCATTGATTCATTTACAATATTAACAGACCTAGATTTAAATTTGAAAGTTAGATGTGTATATAATTAATAATCGTTGACGTAGCAAAGAAAGAATAACACAAAACGAAAGAATTTTCATATATTACCTGTATGTCACATTAGAAATTATGTTTTCATTATTGGAATCACTCGTCCTTAACATGCAGTACAAAAATATTGACAGCATGAAATTTATTTAATAGTATATTTTATATACTGTTGTTCAACTTATTATTTAACGAAGTATCATTCAACGTCCGAGCAGGAGATGTAATAAATGAACAATTCGAATTGATTATCTTGTGAATTAAAATCAATCAATACCGACGGAAGTAGTGTTATGAATTTATTTCATTAATATTTTAAAGATCACAACGTTTCTGTTGTCTTATGCGGCCACTTCATCTGGTGACATACAAAAGACATAAAAAATTAAAAAATATTAACAGTTTGTTCAATGTAACAAAACCTTAACTTTCGCGAACACAAATTCCATGATTCGAGTGGTGTGAAATACCTGTTTGCGAAAAACACCGGAAACCGACACGTTTAGGTCGGCACTAACTATAAGAGAGTTGACACTTCCGGAAACAAGAAATTATCAATGAATCAACACACTGTATTATTTATTTATTTATTTTAGGTAAAAAAGAGTTTAAAACTGTGTGTAACGTGCTATGGGGAGAAATGAATTCTGTGCACGTTTCCATAATTCTGTGATTCCTGTAGATGAGTTAATAAGTAAAGAAGAAAGAATCAAGTGCGAAGGGCAAAGAAAAATTAATACTTCTTTTGCCTTGACCCCCTCGTTTGACTTTCCCAGCACAGAAATGTCGTAGGCTTTGCTCAGCACTACGCTCGGCGACCGTTGGAGTGCAAGCCGGCATTGGTGTTTAACGGTCGGCAGATGTACGGATATCTGTGCGATTTTAACAATTGTTTATATGTATTGTCCAATTAATATCCGTATTAAGAGTGCTGAGTTATGCGTCATACTACGGTGAATTAAACTGAACCCCATTCTTTTAATAATGACATATTACTCTTAGACAAATGTTTTCAAAAATTTCCTCTACTCCATTTATTAATTTATTATCATTTACATTACTGTTTACATTGTCGCATAGAACTTACGTCGTGTACAGAAAGTTTTGTACGCGGTGAAGTAAAACGTCGACAAATTCCCATTCTGGGCTCTTCCTATCGTTAAAGTGGATAAATCTCGTTCCTAATGTAATAAATTACTTCTCCAAACGCGTTGTGTACAGGTTTATGTGGCTCAGGAAATCAACTGATTGCCTGTAGTGCCCAATGTCCGGGAGTTGTTAGTGCTCGAATCCGGGGCAGAATGTTCGACAGTCAGCTGATATCGACGACGAATTCAGCCGGTGTCTGGAAGAGAATTGGAGCGCCCTGCAGCTCTGATCGGTAGTTTTTCGTGATTTCTCCGGTCAACACCAGGCGAATGCCGGAGCAATACCCGGAGAAACGGGTTACGGACTGCGCGTGAACTTCCCTTCCTCTTTCTTGTACTATCCTCCCCCCTTTCGTGCACCCCCCACACATCTACAATATTTTCACACATGTTGGGACATAAAGGTTGTTCCGATTGCAGCGGTACCCCGCTGATGGAAAATACCTGGTTGTGGAAACCACGCAAGCCGACGTGTATGTCGGCACCGGATCTCACCATCCCGTTAGGAATGTTCCCCTTCTGGGATAAAACACAGGCAAATTCCGGGGCAGTATCCTACCAAACGGGCCACGGACCGCGCGCGATCTGTCCTTCCTCTTCCTTGTCCTATCCTCTCCCCTTACACACACATTTACACTAACATGCACTACACTACCACATATTCCGGGAGACCAGTCGGGAGCGTAGAGCTTGTCCCGACTGGGGCAGTGCCCCGCTGTTGGGAGAGTCCTGGTTAGGGGAAACCTCACTAGCCGACGGTAGGTCGGCGCCGGATCTCGCCATCCAGCGGGGGAAGATCACCGCCATCTCCCGAGGAAAAAACGTGCACTACACTAACGGGACTAATGACCGAAGCAGTTGACGCGCCCGGAAACACGAAAAAATCAATCAATCAATCAAACAGTCACAGGAATAATGGCAATAGAAGCTGACGCGAAGTATTCCATCAATTAATTCCATCATCCCCGGAAATGCGAAGTATTCCATTAATTAATCAACACGTTGTGTAGTCATATTCCACATTCTGTGGGTCTTTGATGCTGAAAAATTGGTTGATGGCAAATCGTTCGTCCATTCGTCTGCCCGCCCGCTCGTTCGTCTCCCAGTCCGTCCAATTAGACGATTTCGTCCAAATATAATATTGATCGATCGATCTCGCAGAACTAAAGGCTCTGCGTGTTTGAAACGGATTTTTTTCGCTTCCTTTACATAAAACCTCTACATTTTCAAAATTGTCACAAATATTCCAAAATTGCTTACTAAATTTTTTCCCCGGATACAGCGAAGCAGTTGTAAAAAAATGGCTCATATCTAATTTTCTTTTAACATTAAAATTCTTTCCTTAATAAAATCTGTTCTCTAAAGACAGAACTAAAAATTAAATTATGTACAATTTTATGAAGATGAGTAGTTTTCGCGTAATTGTGTGTGAAATATAGTCAGTGTTTCAACTATTATTTTCTCATAAACGGTTCTAAAGACTTTTCTCTTTTTTAAGAATAAAGCAGTGTATGATTATAAAAATGGGGGAGATCCCACTTTCACTGCCACGGTGAATTTTCTAATATTGTAAAACATTAACATTGTAAAAGTACAATATTGATAGAGATTTTATTCCTTAATGCATTCACTTCTAAAAATTAAATTATTTAATGAGGTTCTTTGCTTTTTTTAAAAAAGGAGAGTAGTATTCCCGTATATTTTACTGTAAATAAAGGAAATTTCTATTTTTTTAAATCGACTACAATATTTTCTTGTTTTGGGGGGTAAAGAGCAAAGGGCGCTTAAAAATGGCGCAGATCTAAATTTCGTTGAACTCTCTAAATTTACAAATTATGCGAGAAAACAGATGCTATTGTTTCACCTCCTAGTGCTTTAGTTTTCGCCATAAGTCCCCATTTTTCTTTGTACTTATTTTTTGTGCTTGTTATTTTATCACATGTTACTCACATCGCTTCGATAAAGAATTGTACTTCTGCGGCAAAAACCGGTGATTTTTGACAGAAAAACTCTTTCCCTCTGTAAGTGTTAACTTACTTAGATTCTGTTGTCAGGAAAATTATTCTTTTATTGTATTTCTCTGATTTCTTTTTAAACGGAGACTGAAATTGAAAAAACTTGGATAAATATTTATGTTTGTTCATACCTTATTTGTCAAGTGTATTACTAGTAGTCTTTAATTGGATGACCCTGATTTTCGATCCAATACAACAGTGATTTTAAAATAAGGTGGTGTACAGGTATTCTTTTTCGTGAATGGGCTTTGGGTATTCGTGCATATACATTGGAAATACAAATTATAATACAAAGAACATAAAATACTTTATTTCAAACTCTCCATTACAATATGCATCTCTTTTCACTTTTCCAACCTTAAGTGCTAATGAATCACTGCTACCCTTATTACCATTTCCTAAAAAGTCTGCTCAACACATAAAAACCTAACTTTTGGGTCGGAGACATTGCTATCCCTGGGCGCCTCGGCGGGGGGGGGGAGCTCTCCGGCGGGGCTTGGCTGTTCTCGGTCCCGGTGCCTTCCTGAGGCCCGGGGCGGCCTTTGCTTGATTTGTTCTGCTCGGGTCACCACATGCCTTCGGCCGTTATCCACGTCACTCGTTCCATCCGGCCATTATTGATGTTCTGCTGTCGTTAACACCATCCGCACCGTCGACTTCGTGGACGCGCTACTCACAATAATACTGTCTGCAGTCCTCGCCGGATGTGTCCCTGCAGTTGCGCCTCTACGTGGTGTAATGCGTCTCCCAACTGATCTCTGGCACTCTCCCAACCCTTAGCGTCACACTTTTTAATTAGATTTTGTAGATTGTTCACCATACCCACCTCCACATCGATTCTCACTTTACCCCCTTTCCATCGGCATGCATCACATCCCCCCAGTTCCTTCATTCCTTCACAAACCACGCAAGTACACGCACCCGTTCCGTCTCCTCTCGAGCTCTTTCTTTCACTGCCCGTTTTCTCTCGCGCTGTTCGCACCTCTTCTCGCTCGCCGCGTTACTCTGGCTCATTGATTGATTGATTTTTTTCGTGTTTCCGGGCGCGTCAACTACTGCGGTCGTTAGTCCCGTTAGTGTAGTGCATGTATTTTTCTCGGGAGATGACGGTGATCCTCCCCCGCTGGATGGCGAGATCCGGCGCCGACCTACCGTCGGCTAGTGGGGTTTCCCCCTAACCAGGACTCTCCCACCAGCGGGGCACCGCCCCAGCCGGGACAAGCTCTAAGCTCCCCACCGGTCTCCCGGAATATGTGGTAGTGTAGTGCATGTTAGTGTAAGTGTGTGTGTAAGGGGGAGAGGATAGGACAAGGAAGAGGAAGGACAGATCGCGCGCGGTCCGTGGCCCGTTTGTTAGGGTACTGCTCCGGCATTCGCCTGGTGTTGATCGGAGAAACCACGGAAAACTACCGATCGGAGCAGCCGGCCGCTAGAATTCTCCTCCAGACAGCAGCTGAATTCGACCTAGCTGAAAAGCTAGTGTCGAAAATCCTGCCGCCGTCAGGACTCGAACCTAGGACCTCCCGGTTAGAGGCGCTGCAGAGACATCAGTCCTGGCTCATTCAGAACGAGTCAGTCGGCAACGGCCATAACTACCGCGTAATTTAACTGAGTCGGCCGCTGCGCTTCTATATAGAAACACGATGCGTTTCAAAACAGTTCTCTGGCGTTAGGGTAATATCAAATGTCAATGCCATCGATCATTAACTTTATTCCGATTATATAAGGAAATGCTATGTAAATTCTGTGAGGTAATTTGAACAATAAATATAGAAGGTTTGAATCAACGAAGAGTGTGATCGAAAGCACCTTGAAAAAGAAATATAAGAATTCAAATGAGATAATTCAAATCGTTAAGTAACTAGGCTGATCTTTGGACACATTTTTTGTAAATCTATACAAAAAATTTTCGCAACAGTTGCAAATGCTTATTAATTTGCAACCATGGTTCGGTTAATATATTTTTTTTGTTATATTAAATTGTTCAAAAAATATTCGCGAAAGAAAGGTCTAATCTGGAGTGGTGTTGTGCTCTCCCAACGTTGTGAAAGAGACAGTGAGTGTGAGAGAGAGAGAGAGAGTTTCCTGGGTGTCTTATCCTCACTATTGTATATTGACTCAAATTTGTTTTAATACACCTATGATGTGAACATGGCAAATAGTTAAAGCACTATCTATTTTGTTGCAGCACTCTTAAAAGCCCCTTTTTGTATGCATGTATTGCACTGCGTTTTATGATTATATAGGCTCAATATCATGGTGAGCGGATTTGTGTCGACCGTCTTAAAACGAGTAGTGAACACCACGGCCACCAATTTATGTTCATATATATATATATATATATATATATATATATATATATATATATATATATATATATATATATATATGTTATGAAAGGAAATAAGACAAATGTTGGCTAGGTTCACCAATTGACATAATTTATTAATTTATAAACACGCGAAATTTTGTTCTTGTAACATTTGCGATATTTCAGTTCCCTCCAGTCCCCTCCTCTCCGGCACATTGCAAAGAGAGAACACCAAAATAAAATAAAAAAAACATTCAGCGTCAACAAATCCTATTACCTTTAAAGCATGCAATTGTATCACTATGCAAAGTGGAAGCCTCTGTGCCATTTACGGAATTGCCGACTTACAGTAATACACAGTAATTCGCTCGGCCTTTGGCAGCGGCGCGAGACACACGCGGCGCGCGGCAGCGGCGGAACGAAGTCGGGGCCCTTCGCCGCAGAAGACGCGACATGGGGAGGGGAGGGGGGAGGGGGAGGGATGCGGCCTAATCAGAGGAGCAGGGCCGCGCGCTGCAGAAGAAGAAGTCGCCGGCCCGCGGAAGGGCTCAGCGCGATTGCATCGCCGGGCGAGGCGAATGGAAGAGCGGAGCGGGGCCTCGGGAAATGCAGAGACGGAGGACAAGAGAGACTCGGAGCATGGAGCACGGCGTGGAACGGGAAGCGCAAGGTGAGAATCAGGGGTACCGAGGTGGAGCTGGGAACGGAGATGTGGAGCGGGGAGGAGAGAGGTGGAGGAGAAAAGTGGTGCGGAGGGCAGCGAGGTGGAGTGATAGCAGTGAGTTTGAACGGATAACAGTGGGGGGAGCGGGAAGCAGTGAGGGGAAGCGGAGAGCAGTGAGGTGGAGAGTGGAGCAGCGAGGTGGTACGGAGAGCAGTGAGGTGGAGCGGGGAGCAGCGAGGTGAAGCGGAGAACAGCGAGGTGGAGCGGGGAGGAGTGAGGTGGAGCGGGGGGAAATGAGGTGGAGCGGAGAGCAGTGAGGTGGAGTGTGGAGCAGCGAGGTGGAGCAGGGAGGAGCGAGGTGGAGCGGGGAGCAATGAGGTGGAGCGGAGAGCAGCGAGGTGGAGCGGAGAGAAGCGAGGTGGAGCAGAGGGTAGTGAGGTCAGCGGAGAGCTGTGAGGTGGAGCGGGGGGCAGCGAGGTGGAGGGGGGAGCAGCGAAGTTGAGCGGGGATTGGCAGCGGGGAGCTGCGAGGCGCAGGGAGGTGGAGTGTGGGGTAGGGCAATGCAGGGCAGAGTAGTGAGGTGGAGCGAAGAACAGTGAGGTGGAGCGGGGAGCAGCGAGGTGGAGTGGGGAACAGCGAAGTTGAGCGGGGAATGGGAGCGGGGAGCTGCGAGGTGCAGGCAGGAGGAGTGTGGGGTAGTGAGGTGGAGCGGGCCACAGAGTGTCGGGGGTCCCAAGGGGAGGAGGGTTGGATACGAAAAGGCATGAGCCGAGTGGTGTGGGAGCCGACGCGGGAATTGTGACGGAACTAACCGGCCGCCAGAAGAAGTGGCCGGGAAGTCACTAGGCACCCAGGAAAAAGTGGCGGAGGGCGAAATGGAGAGATCAGGAGTTCGACGAAAATGCTCAGAGGGATAAGCCAGGAGCAAGGATATCGGCTGATATATGGACTACCTTCGGAAAGTACGTCTATAAGAGAATTTGTGGATAAAAATGATGTTATCCCTAAGTAGAATTTACGTCTTATTCGAAGAGAGAAGTAAACGAAGGCTAAATGACTTGTCTTCACATTTGAACTTAGGGCATTAGAGTACTAATTCCGATTAGTCTGTGTTGAATTTCTAGTGGACAACGAAACTGACAGCAACGAATTTGTTGAAGTTATTGTGCATCTTCTTCCTTAGATTGATATTTTGTGTGTTCATGTGAAAATCCTTTATATAGACAGAAAATGATTGAAACTCGTTAAAATGTGGCCATGTGAATTCCGAAGCTCGATGCTCGTTTAAAGTTTAAGTACATCAGGCCGATGCAATTGCCACTCAACATGCGCTTTAAAAAGAGATGCAAGAAACCACGTATTCCTATTGAATTAGCGGTCGTTAAAATAATTCTCAGCTATCATTCTTTCGATTAGGTAGTGAAGTAACAAACTTCTGTGCAATACGAAGGTTTGATTCTGTCGCTTCTTTGATTAGCGGTTCTCGCTGCTGCGCGTATGTTCAGGTCATCAGTGGACTAAATCGGTGTTAAGCAAGTCCTGAGGTAGATTATATATAAAAAATAAGAGAAAATCGCAGAAAAATGTTTTTTTGAATTTTAACGGAATCAGAACCTTTGATATATTCTCTTTAACATGGCGAAACCCGTTTAATTTGACGATCTTTCGTTTTGTTTTTATTTGGATATTTATGTAGCCTTGCGTTAAGAGATCATAACTGTAACTTCTATTGCACGTTTCTAGAGTTCAATGGCGAACAGAGTAATTCACAGTACCATACTCCATGTTCTCGCGGCAGGATCCCTTCACGAAGGATGCGATGAGTGATAATAGCGTAAATCTATAGTTCATTTGCATTTTGTATTTCACGGGAGCGAGAATTTGCTTATCAATTCTTTGCCAAAAAAAGCTCGTTCTCATTTACATTCATAATTAGACGTGTATATATGTTAGGGTGAGGATTCCAGAATGGAATGAGGAGAATTTAGCAAAACCTGCACAGAATACACCTCTCCACATTATATATCACAGATTGTTTTTGACGTTAAATAAATAACGTATGGATGATACGTTTGTTTTGGACTCCTGTATAGCGAGGTTCCAATCTTAATCGATCCATTCGGACTCTGTAATGGACAAAGGGGCTATGAATATAGTAATTTCATTTGAACTGAGTACAACTTCGACAAAATTCGTAATGCACGAATCTAGGGTACAATTTTTCATTCTCGAGGAACTGCTTTGAATAATACTTGGATGTTTATTTTTGTTTTCTTTGTAAAATTTCTTGTCCAGGAAGACGTTTATAAAGTTTATTCAAGTTAACTTAATGGAACTAATACTAATTTTGGTTCATTTTTAAGTAACAATGCAATTATTGCTTAACTCTTCGTTACTCGCGCGGAGTACAATAATTGTGCTCCACCGTGTTTTGAAAAGTTCTTTTCCTTAGGTTGGGGAGAGTTCTGCCATTGGTATACACAGAGTCTGCGGTTCATATTCAGACCTAATTGTGCAATAAGTAACATGCTCACTCTTGCACAGTAATTTAAGTTGGAAATGGCTGAATTGTCCTTAGTCGTTGGTGACGCACATTAGTGCTCCGCGCAATTATCAATTAACTATTTTTTTGAGAAAGTAAACATTATAATTTCTTCGAATTTGTAATGTAATTGAATTCGTGGAATCTAATATTGATTGATAGATTTTTCGTGTTCCCGGGCTCGTCAACTGCTTTGGTCATTAGTCCCGTTAGTGTAATGCATGTTTGTTTTTTTTCTCCGGAGATGGCGGCGATCCTCCCCCGCTGGATGGCGAGATCCGGCGCCGACCTACCGTCGGCTAGTGGGGTTTCCCCCTAACCAAGACTCTCCCACCGGCGGGGCACCGCCCCAGCCGGGAAAAGCTCTAAGCTCCCGACCGGTCTCCCGGAATATGTGGTAGTGTAGTGCATGTGAGTGTGTGTGTGTGTGTGTGTAAGGATAGGGTGAGGATAAGACAAGGAAGAGGAAGGACAGACAGCGCGCGGTCCGTGGCCCGTTTGGAAGGGTACTGCTCCGGCATTCGCCTGGTGTTGATCGGAGAAACCACGGTCAACTACCGATCAAGCAGCCGGCCGCTAGAATTCTCCTCCAGACAGCGACTGAATTCGACCTAGCTGAAAAGCTAGTGTCGAAAATCCTGCCGCCGTCAGGACTCGAACCTAGGACCTCCCGGTCAGAGGCGCTGCAGTGACAGTTGATGCACTGAGCGACCGCTCCCGGTTTGAATCTAAGATATTAGTAAGTGTTGATATGTAGGCATCATGACGGACCGCTACCCTGATGAAAATGTTGGGACGCAATAATTGGAGAAAGACTTGCGAGCCGATGATCATTACGATTGTTGGGGAATGATGAAATCTCAAATCCAAGAAGGAAGAATAAAATTGATTATGATTCCCACACAGCTTAAGACCTCAAGAACTTCAATTTTTAGGAGATGCTCCTGAAGAAATGAGGTTACTCCATTCCACAAAAGCCAAAGAATGTTACAAAATTGATGACAGACCCAAGAATAAATCCATGCGACGAACGGGTGCAAAATGCAATGAATGGATGAGTGTTGACCCCTAAACAGGCATTGTGTGTAACAAGTGTACATAATGTATTATTGTATATTTTTCATTTTGATTAAGTTCAAAGTTTTTTTTTCGAATGCATTGATTAAGACAATTTCCTTAAATATTAGAGGAACGTTAAATCTCACAACTTCGTGAACAAATATTTCATAAATGAGTATAGGATATATTATTTTAACGTTAACTCATACTTTAATAATAAAATACAATATTTTAGAATTATTAGACATAATTAACCAAATGAGACACAATAATACATAATTTTGTACAAAAAGGCTTGGAGCACATTTGTACTCCTCGCGAGTATCCGTGTCCTTTAAAATCGTGTAAGCAGCGAAGAGTTAAATCAATTTTGTTAGATTCCGGCGCAGTATTATCTTGTCATCATCGAATAATGTTTTTATCACTTACTGTAAATTAATATTGATGCACAATAAACAGAGTGAGGCCTGTCGTTTCGTTTTGAGGGAATACCCAAGCAGTAGGTTTTCTAGGTGTTCTTCCGATTTTCCTACCGTTCATTCCACCATTGTTGCATTACCATTCATATCATATCCTCATCACTAATGCATCAAGTTTTATTCTTGTTGACTCTGGATGTATAATAATATCGATTGATTTTATATAAAATATGAATTTGTAAAACTCTTTCAGATAAAACCATATATGAATAATAGCTTATGCTTTACCTTGAGTAGGACAAATATTGACATTTATAACATTTTTTAAATTTTGTATATACTGTAAGATATTGTTAAAGATCAGTAGCGTGTTGCTAATACACCTGTCTTGCCTTCTATAATGGCAGCGGTTAGTTGTAAGAACTTGCATCACATTAACAGCATCACAAAAATCTGTGCATAAAGGCCATTGCGAGATTATCAATTCTTTCATTTGGATCTTATCACTTACAGTGCTTCAGGTACGCAGTTGGGATGGGAAGAAATAGTTTTCAAAGAAAAGAAAGACATTAAATGAAATTGAAATAACAATTGTACATATTTTAGCATATTTGTTGTTGTTATATCAAATTAATTATTTAAATGGATGAATTTGTTCACAAAATGTATTGATTCTTAAATATTTACATTGACTAAATGAATTCATTGTTTTTTGCCGTGTACATTATTAAAATAGTGAATGGATAAAATGATCGGTGATGCAATACTTTTCAACATAAGGCTTTGTATATCTGAATGCAACCAACCCATGCCAAATAACCAGTTACGTATATGTAGACCAGCCTTATCATTTTTATTTTGTTACACATCTTAGGTTACTTCAAATAATGAATTGCAGAATATAAATTGCTAAGTAGTCCATTTTATTATCTGATGACTGTTTAGTGGTAGTATAAGGCTTCAAAATATGTTAGTAATTAAATGCTCACGTGGTAATTTTATATACGTTACTCCTCCTCAGAAAACATGTTTTTAAATTTACAAATAAACATAATATAGTTAATAAAAAATACACATTCCAGCTATGGTCATAAGAAATAGGCTCAAACATCATAATAAAGAATATTTCATATCTCTAGCGAGATCCGTGACGTAATGGTCAGATTGCTCGCCAAACACCACTGGGTACCGAATTTCCAATGCCGGTTGATCCAAGTGAATTTGATCCAAATGGTGGATGAAGCGAGTTCGCGTTTGGTTTGCTCGGGATTCTGCCATTTCTGCTGCCGCTTATTCCCACCATTGACCATCCTCATTCACATCATAACATCATAAACATCAATCTATGAAAATCATTCGTCTGCACCCGGTACACCTATAAGTTTAGGAACAGGCACTATGGTACCGACATCCTCTCTTAAAACGAAATCCACTCGGCAAATGGGTCAGGATAGCCTGCGTACCTACGAGGTATCTTTTGCGCTGTTTGCAAGGGTCTACACGGGGCCAGTCGTTGTATAGGAGGCTGTAGAACAGCTGCCTCCCAGTAAATAGCGCTTTAGAGTCCAGCGTGTAGTTTGAGATGATGTAGTAGTTTGATGAATAGGTGATTATGAGAATAAGATGATGAAGAAACGGGGGAATAAGCGGCAGAGGAAATGGAAGGACTCCAAAAGCACCTGCCGGAACCCTCTTTCCCCACCACAAATTTGATATGGATCGATCGCGATTCGAACCCAGGCCCCAGCGGAGGAAAACGAATCATCCAAGCGCCACACCGCAAGTCGCCCTCCACCGGGGGAGTTGATATTAACTGGTCCAAGCAGGAAACCATTAAAACAAAAACGTGTTTCGGAAGGTTTCTTGCACCCTGTCGGCATCTCCAGTCGTCCCCTTTTTGTCCGAGACGTATTTACCCGAAGGATTCAGGAATGAATCGTCTTGAAAAATACTCGACAAGAGCGATCAGAGGTCCAAACCCCTCCCCACCCGGCCTATCTGCCGTCGCGAGATCCAAAGAGCAAGCAAGAGTGTGTTAGGTGTCCAGTGTGTGCTTAAAGATGCACACTGCGGGAGTGTGGTGAGCAACTGGCATCGACTGGGAAAGATTGGAGAAAAAAAGGAGAAACTGAAGAGGGTTTTTTGGCCCACTGTGAAGAGCTCTTGCCAGCCCTTTTTTGCCCTCGCCGTCTTCCCCCGACACCGCGGCGGTGGCGGTAGAGCGTCGTGAAAAATCGTCGCGAGTAATTGCGGGGTGAAGGCGGATTACGATGCGCCCGTCCCTACCCTCGTCTCCGCCCCCGCCCCGCCCTTCTCTCCACCACCGCCCCTCTCCTCATCGCCATCCTTTCCTCGTCTTGAACACCCCTTCGTTATTCCCGCCCTCACTCTTGTCTGCTTCCCGCTGTCGCGTTGTTCCATCTTCATCGCCATCGCCCCGCCATCGCCCCGCCATTTCCCCGCCATCAACCCGCCATCGCCCCGCCATCGCCCCGCTATCACCCCGCCATCGCCCCACTATCGCCCCAGCTGTCGCCCCTGCCATCACTCCATCACCCCGCCATCGACCCTGCCATTGCTTCGCCCACGATCATCAGCACATCGGTCCCGCCAATTTCCCGCTCTCATTAACGCCTCCGACTCCGTCCTCATTTCCCGTCTACTCCATTCTCAACACATGTCCTTGT